>VUQK01016442.1:0-10439 GCA_015106715.1 Bujurquina vittata
ACTATTCACTCAAACAGACTCAGTCTTTGGACCTTCAGCATCGTCTTCTCCTTCTTGCTCCATCTTTCTGCTTCATCGGTTGGAAACACACCAATGCTGGAAGATGCCTTAAGGATAACTGAACTGTCCATCCAGCGTGTGACGGTTATGTTTTGGGCACTCGTCAAACCGAGACGGACCCTCTTCCCTCTTTCTTCAGCTGCTTTTCTGTTTTTAGCTTTTCCTGTGCTCCATGGCGCCTGTTCTTCTGGCATGTGCCAGCACCGAAGATGCCTTGATTCTTCAAAGCCATTCTCCATCAGCCATCTTGGGATCAGTGACAACTGTAGCCCTCTCAAAGGGTTTTCAATGGGGTTTTTTTGTATGAAAAGGTGAAATAGCACTACCTGGTGTTGATTATGTGGAGCAGTGCCCAAAATGTTATGCATTTAAAGAGATAAGCAACTTTTAATCGGCTGTACACTGTAGTGTGATCTATGCATGAAAGGGTTAAATAGATACTAGTCTTTCACAGAGAAATTACCAAATTGAATATAATGCAAGTACAGTACTTACATAACTAAGTTAATTATTTAGTGCTCTGCCCCTATTGCTGAATTACAGAAAGATAGAAAGACACGATATAGATTTGTTTACATGGTACATTAAGTTTTCATTTATTGAAGAGATAAAAAACAGAATTTAAATCATAAAATTAATGCTGCTGAAGCAGCGACAGATGCAGCCCCCCGCTGGCACGGCACACAACACTACACACAAACACTGAGAACAGCAGCAAATACAGTTTATAATCACACGTTCTCTTTGCTGTGTGAGTTACTTTTGAATGCTTCACAAAGTAATTTTGCCACACTTAAACATACATTCATTTTCTACCATAAGAAAGTAGATATTGATCAAAGTATGGATGACAGCAGCTAAATGGGCTCTGTAAACAACAAAAATCCTATTCATTCCATCACATTTATTTCCCTGTTACTGTCACTAGACAGATGGAGGGCAGTAATTTAAAACATGTCTAAATGACTGTGTGCCATCGTCCAATCAATTAAAAAGCAGACCACCAAAATTACAATCAAGTGTTCCTGCTGATGGTGTCACTCACAGAGAATCAGCTCTCTGACACTGGGTAGCAGCAGCATAAATTATCCTTTAGAGGTCATCACAATTCCTTTAAACCAACTCGGAACTCTCTGCTTTCAGTCCGTCCTCTTCCGCTTCTGAATTATTTTTCTTCTCGAGGTCAAAATTCTGTAAGAGGGAATGAAGGATACAAATACTAATCAATATTTGGAAAGTCAGAAGTGCTTGATATAATTAATTTCCACGACAGAAAGGGTGTCAGTAAATTCATTTTCCATGTTTTATTTTGTTTTTTTAATTAAGATATCAAGCTCTGGGGCTGAAAAATGAAGCCACATAAGGCTGGCTTCACAAAGACTTCCATGTTAAAATGCAGAAATAAACACATTTAAATAAATTATTGATTTTTTTTACAGCTTACAAATTAGGGATAATTTAAAGGACACAAGTGAACACAGGCAGGTGTAGACAGCAGCTGACCACTAGGCGTCACCTGACATGTTTTTTTGTATAAATGTTAGAATTCTGATCTTCCAGTTTTGGCCAGTAATAAAAGGATTTAATTTGTATGTTGCTTAGCAGTATTTAGCAGCAGGGGTTAAAGTGGGCTGGAGCAATCCTGAATGGCATTCCAGCACCTTCATTAAATGAGTAATTCAATCTGATAGGAAGAATAACAGCTACATAATACCGTCGAGTGATTTAATTTCTCATGTGCTGCAGCCTGGAGGTGCTTCCAGCCAACAGCATGGAGTAATAAGAAAACAATGACATCCCATGGGCTTGCTTACACCTTAAACACAGCTCTTTTTCCTTCTCATCCCTGCGGTGCATTCACGGTGCACTTCAGAACAGGAGAGAACAAACAGTGACCTTTTTTTTAAAGTGTGATTTCAAATGCAACGTTTCAACACCAAAAAAACTGTTTTTGTACAGGTTTGTATCATAGTGTGTCTTGTTAAATGTACACCTGCTGTATTTCCAAGAAGAGCAAACTACAGGCAATATTATTTTCAAAGGTAAGAACTGCAAGTAACATTTAATAAACTGAAACATGAAAATAATCTTTACTTTTCAAGGGTTTTTAATCACACACACAACCATACATGCTAGCTAGATAGCTAGATAGATAGAGGGATAGGTAACGGTCTTTGGTGTAGGAGGTTGGGGTTCGAATCCTGACCAGGGCATATTTCCAGTAAGGATCCTCAGACTAGACCCCTCATGCTAACCAAGCCTACCTCGTAAAAATGAGCGAGAGATAGATAACAAGGTCAGGTGTTGAGGATAAGTGGGCTAGTGGAAAGTTACGGCATACGTGGACACCCGATGAGCATTGGGAATTGTTGGAATGTTATTACACATGTAATCCCAGTGAGTGGTGTTACATAAAAAGGATGTGGGACCTATGGAGACTTTGAAACCCAGCATCCCAATTCAGGGTGAAATAATTCGTGGCTCATACTGCTATCGCAACTACAGATTGACAAGGTACAAAACAAATGCTACGGCAAGGGGGAGCCAGGGCGACAGGTCGGGGGGATTTCATCACCCCGGTACCAAGCCCCAATAATAACTAGAGTGAATTTAGAGTGTGTGTGTGTGTATATATATACTCATATATATAGGTCATTACTACAGGTTTTGAGCCAGTATGTCCAATAATTACAATAACTAAACAAAAACCTATATTATAATTCCTACAGTACCTCTAATTCTTGCATCACTTCATCCATAAAGTCACTGGGGTTTTCCTTGTACTCCACTGCTCTCTTGATCGTGTCTCTGAACATCTAATGAGAGAGACACACAGTCAAATGAACACTCCTGTCAAATTCCAGAAACAGGAGAACAAACCCGCTCAGACCTTAACTACATTGGTTCCATCAGCCGCTGATACAAAGTAAAACGGGAGTCCTTGCTTCTTCCCGAAGCTGAAGCTTCTCTGCGTGACCTTCATGTCAGCTGCAGAAAAACAATCACATTTGTAAACCTAATGTCAATTTATGCTGGACTAAACAATAATAAAAAATTTAAAAAAATACTGTAAACCAAAGAAGCCACACCAAACATCCAATTTTAACTTTATCATTGCAATCGATCATAAAAAGTACACACTTTAATGTGCAGACTCACCATCAATTTTGTTGGCAACCACACAGCAGGGTATCTCTGGTCTGTACTCCCTTAGTTCCTTATACCAGTTGGCTAAATTCTTATACGTGATCTTCCTTTGAACATCAAAAACCTGAGTGAAATAAGCAAGATTTAGCAAAGATTTCACCTTTAGTTGCTGACAGTGGTTAAATTTTTTTAATATGCAATTTTCCATCCATGCACATTTGTGGCAGGAAGTGAAAAGGAAAGAATAAACGTGTTCTTACCATGATGCATGCATGTGCTTTGTGGTAATATGACGGATGCATATTTTGAAACCTCTCCTGACCAGCAGTGTCCCAGAAATCTGTAGTTTAAAAAAATATGGGGATTTAGGCTTTACAGATTATTTTTAACTAGTTACAAATACTCTATGTTTGTAACCAGCAAACGTGGTCACAGCAGATGCACAGTACTTACCAACTGCTATGGTCTTGTTTCCTACAGTGGCAGTGTGCTTGTAGAGAGTCAAGGCATAGGTTGACAACTGCTGGGGACGACTGCATGAGGAGTTAAGGATCTTAACAATATGCACCTTGTTTTCCTGAAGCATTTTAAGGTTAAGACAATCTTTGTCCATCTTTGTGATTTCCTCTTTGATCTGAGCACAACTGTCTTAAGTATGTGGAGAAAGTGGCTGTAACTCAGGGTGTATAATACAAGCTCTAAAAGTGAGTGATGCAAACTCAATATATAAACTCCTTCTTTTTCTTCCTTTGGCTGCTCCCTTTGGGGGTCACCACAGTGGATCGTCCACTTCTATCTCACCTATCCCTAGCATCCTCCTCTGTCACATCAATCCTCTGCATGTCCTCCTTCACTACATCCATGAACTTCTCCTTGGCATCTTCAGCTCTGCCACCTCCAGCTACTGTATGCCTCCTGTCTTTTTGTTAGTGCCACTTTCTCCAAACCATACATCATAGCAGATCTCGCTACCATCTTGTATACTTTCCCTTTCACTCTTGCTGGTATTCTTCTGTCAGATTACCCCTGACACTTGTCTCCAACCACTCCACCCTGCCTGCACTTTCTCCTTCACCTCTCTTGTGCGATTTGAATGCTTGACCCCAAGTATTTCATCTCATCTAGCTTCACTATCTCTACTCTTTCCAGCTGTTATACCTGTTTCCCTCTCATTCACATTCTGTCTTCCTGCTAATGACTTTCATTCCTCTTCTCTCCAGACTACCTTCACCCTGCTCCCTACTCTCTACAGATCAAAAAGTAATCTGCAAACATCAGAGTCACCAGAGTTCTGACTTACCTCATCTGTCAATCTGTCCATCACCACTGTAAGCAAGAAGGGTCTATATATACATGTCCTGCACCACCCTCACATATTTCTCTGCCACTCCTGACTTCCTCGTGCATTACCACCATCCACTTTCTCTAGATCCATTTAAAAGCTAAAGGATACTATTCGTCCATGAGAAACCTCTCCATCAGCCTTCGAGAGAAGAAGAAAAGTGTGAACACCACAAACAATGTTAGGAAAGCTCAAATTCTGCTGAACGCTAACACTCACTTAGATTTACCAACAGCGCTGTCTCCCAGGCAGATGATTTTCACCTGTTCATCTGCATCGTATTTCTTCTGGTCCAGTTCAGGGACGCTGCCAGCGTCGACATCCATATTTCTCTACTTTCCCCTCACCTTTCGATTGCTGTTATAAATCCCTGAAAAAGATGCGCTCCTACAGGGGATCAGATTGACGCCTATTGCCCAGGGAGTATTATTAGCTAGCTTGCCATCAGCTGAGACTCGCTTACTTCGTTTACTTCACTTATTTGGTCTGTTCGCCGGGGTTCGCGTCAGCAGAAACAGATGCTCACAGAAACTGGCAACAAAAGCCTGTCATTGATTACATTCTCTTTCAAAAGGTACACAGCTCACTTCTCAAGACAGAAAGGAGCGACCGCTAGCCGCAAGTAAGCTAACAGAACTAGCGTAGGTTGCAGTTGTTAGGTCCGGTTAAATATCGCTAACTGTGGTATGAATATTATTCTTTCACAGCATATGAAAAGAAAAACGCTTCTTTCCACTTATCTTGCTTTACAGGTAGCTCAAGAGTGTAAATGCGTGACGTCTCCGACGACTTTCGTTTCTATGCAACGCGGACGCCCGCAGGACCACTTCATCTTGTATCTGGCTGTCTTTACAGTCGCCTGTCTAAAATCATCAACTATTCTGGTAGATTGAGTTACTCTTATTTGTAGTTTCTGCACATGAAGCCAGGGCGCTTTTCGAAGGAGAAGCGATTCACTGTGAAATCCAAGGTCTTACACAGTAAAAAGTCTTAAAATTAGATAAAAAAATAAAATTAAATAAAACAACCTGAGATGAACAGTTTGTCAAAAACTAAGTACACTTCTTGATTCAGTAACTTCTAGCCAGCTTTAAGAGCAATAAACTCTTCAGGAAGCTAAAATTCATTACCTGGAAATTCTTAAAACTCCAGGTGGTACCTGAATTAAACTCTATAGGAGAATTATGTAATAGCAAAGGTGGTAGAAATATAACCTTCTGGGTTAAAAACAAACCAAAACTTAAAAATATTATTCTGGGAAAAAGTCATCTTTTGTAAAGCATTTTGTGATTTGACTGGTGACTCTTTACGGCAGTTTTTATGCCATGTTTCCACTGAAATTAAAGCTAATTTGGATAACGCTTCAAAATAAATGCCCAAAATAAGTGCCCAGATGTATTTTGTACAAAGTTGCATGATTTGCTTCTTGTAGGACTTTGATGGTACACATGTGCTCGCTGTTTTGGTGCATGCAGTTAGGCTGTGTTCACTGGGAGTTTGTGACTGGTGCAACAAAATTCTTGATATAATAATGTGTTTATCCCCTTTACATAGATGGGTTTTTTGTGTGTGTGTATGAGTGCCACTGGCCTATCTCTGCAGAAACACATGTATCAATCAATTAATCAAATGTGGGCCTCCAAGCTCAGGCCCTCTACCAGAGGCCTGGGAGCTTGAGGGTCCTGCGCTGTATCTTAGCTGTTCCCAGGACTGCTCTCTTCTGGACAGAGATCTTGGATGTCATTCTTGGAATCTGCTGGAGCCATTCTCCCACTTTGGGGGATCACTATCCAGAATGTTCCGATTACCAGAGGAACCACAGTTACCTTCACCTTCCACATCCTCTCTGGTTCTTCTCTCAGCCATTAGTATTTATCGAACTTCTTGTGTCTCTTCCTCTTGATGTTGCCATAACTTGGTATTAAAACATATATCACTAGGGCTTTCTTCCTCTGCTTCTCCACTGCTACTATGTCATATCTCATTTTTTTTTAGATATGTATTTCAAATTCTTTTCTTCATTGTATTTAATTGACCTCAAATACTGACGAATGGAAAATTACCAATTAATAAATGGCCTAAACTTTTGGGAATAAAATACCTCAATTTTGAAATGAGCATTTTGTATTTTATGCTTTATTCAAAAACTGCTGTGGTCATTTCCGTGTAAATTAAGAGATCATATATGACAGTATTCGTCAGTCATAGTGAACGGTCTGATGTAGTTAGAATGACGCAGTCCAAAGGTAAAGCTTGGGGCTTGGGTTTTTGTAAGGTTTAGCTAGAAAGGAAAAAAAAATTCATGAATAACAAATATAAATATTTGTGGGGCATCTGGGATCAAAAAGACATGTTGAGGTTTCTTACGTGCTCAGGGTAGTATGTTCCCGGTCCTGGTTTCCCTGTCTCAATCACAGTGTCGTTGCGGCCTTTTATGCTGAATTGAGGAGGCTTCCGCCCATAAATAGAGGGGTCCACAGCTCTATAGGCAGCAGGGCCAGGGGTCTAGGGCCAAGAGAAACAAAAGCATAGATAACAACAGGAAATCAGAATTGCTAGCAGTGAGTGTGAACTCACTCTTTATTTTTTTTAATGTCGTATTTGCATATTTGTTTTGTGTTATTTCATAATTCTTTCAGTGTGGTAATGTACACTTGTTTATGTTCACTGTTTTAAATTAATTGTTATTTATAAAATATATAAAATTCCCACTGGTGGGACACAAGATAAGGTAGTTTTGTTAGAGAATAGAGCCCGACTAATATAGCATTTTTAAGATACTGTTCCCAATATTTGGTGATTTACAAATTTGATACATTGGCTGATATATTTTTTTCCCCAGACAGACTAGACAAAAAGCAGATTTTCCTTCTGTCTGGTGACTCTGTCGTCCCATTGGGAGACTTCAACACGCACATGGGCAACCACAGTTAGACCTGGAAGGGCATGCCTGGGAAGAACAGCCTGCCTGATCTGAACCCAAGTGGTGTTCTGTTATTGGACTTCTCTGCATATCACAGTTTGTCCATAACAAACACCATGTTCAAACATAAGGATGTCCATTAGTGCACGTGGCACCAGGACCCCCTAGGTCGCAGGTAGATGATCAATTTTATAATCGTATCATCAGATCTGTGGTTGTATGTTTTGGACACTCAGGTAAAGAGAGGAGGATGTTCATGTCCACCATGGCTGTAGTTACAATATAACAGATCATAACAAGAAAAATAAGGGAACTTGTAATAATTTGTTTAACTAGATGGTGAATCATAAAACAGATAAATTACAGAAGAAATTATAAATATAGAAAAACATAGAAATTATAGACGAAGGCGCCTAAAAATGTGTCCGCATACGCCTCAGAAAGTATATAGCTGCGCCCCTGCCTGGGAAGGTCCATACCAGGGTACTGGAAAAGATAGTTCTTCTGTTAATTGAACCTCAGATGTGCTTTTTGCCATGGTTCCAGAATGCTAGACCAGCTTTTTATCCTCTTGGGGATATTCAACTGTGCCTGAGAGTTTGCCCATCCAGACTACATGTGTTTTGTATACTTGGAGAAGGCATTCAACCACATCCCTCAGCAACAACCCAGTCACAGATAAGCGGAAGAAAATGGATGAACGGGCATATAATGAATCCTTAATTAATGTTTCAAAGAGCAGATTTTTCCAACACTCATTTTTGGAGAAATGCCTCTATCACACAGCCTCATGTCCTGTTTTTATCTAAGACAGTAAAATGTAACCATAATGATTTAGATCTATTTTATTGAAAAGAAAAATGGCAACGGGATTACTGTCTTCACTGCTACAGTCATGAGAAAAAGAAAGTTTTTACAGGACTCTATGCAGTCCTGTGAAAAAATCCTTCTATAGGACTTAAGTTGTAGCCAGATGTTGATAATCAAATGAACCTGACTGCCTGATACTAGCAAGTGTGATCGCCTCTACAAAAGCAAAAGTTTTGTTGGTTTGCTGCTATGGATTGTGGTGTTAACCAGCATGCCCAGTGGAGCATGGCTCCCGCAGTTAGCGGAAGCAAAAACCTCCTTAACACAAAGCCACAATCTTCACAGTGGACATCCCAGAAAATTCAGATCAAAATGTGCAATGCTCAGAGAAAATGCAAAAAACTCAAGATTTTCACGTCATCAGAAAGTGCTTAGAACTACTGTACCTCTCACACTCATAACTATCTATATTTATCAGTATTAATTCACCATTAATTAACATTTAGAAGACAAGACATCAAAAACTGCTTTCTGCAAACTAGTCTGTGCACTCAACGCAGTGGTAGGAAACCTCGCATATTTGGGACTTGGATGTGTTTTCCACACTCACTGAAACCACCTGCATGCTCTTGCAACCTAGTTTCAGATTAGCAAATTAGGATGCTACAATCAAGTGCTGTCCGTGGCAGAAAACAGCAGCTTACACTAAGAAGACCCAACAACATTATAAGGAAAAGTCTAGGAGTGTACACCTTTTTAGCACTTCTACTGCACTATAGATGATGAATTTTGGTGAAATATAAATTTTGATACATATATTACTCATAGAACTATGTACCTTCTGCAGGTCATCATAGAAGTTTCCAGTTTTGCAGCGGCCACGTATTGAGAAGCTGGGGGCAGAAGATGCAACCACAGTTTTCTTCCCCATCACAGGAGGTAGAGAATAGGCGGCAGGACCTGTAGCACGAGCAAGACAAAGTTTACAGATTTTGTACTATGAAACTTTGTCATTCCCAGCGTAAGCACACAACATCAAAGATATATGTTACCTGGTGTTTTGTTACTGCGGAATTCTTTGCTTCTGCCTGACAGAGAATAGGCCGGAGCGGCGCGGAAGACCATCTTTGTTGAGTGGTCTGGGGAATACTGACCTGACCGCAACAAAGAGATTCATATAAAGACAGTGCTGACAGGTAAACTGCATGCATCTGAGATCTGGAGTAAAGCATTTTATTTTGCATTTAATGTGTGAGGAGTTCTGCTGACCTGGTCCGGGAGGTTTGAAGAATTTGGGTTCCTTTGGACGGCTGTGGAGTGAAAAGGCAGGTGTGCCGCTTTGGCCCCGTCTAGTGATGTTTGAAGGTATCATGTATATCGGCCCAGGGGAAAGCTGATTATTTACTTCCTTCAGACGTGCCCCAAAGCTGAATATTGGGGCTTTGTATTTAGTAGGGTCATGGTTAGACACACCTATATCAAAGAACAAGGACGCATGATTACTATCAAACTAAATATAGTAATAGTGCTGCTAATAAAAAAAACATATGTAATTTTGATACTACCCGTGAGTCCAGGCAGTGCATACTTGGGCCCAGGGCTGCCATAGAGGGCAGCTATGGGCCCTCTTGGCCTGTGGGGTCTCCAGGTGCCGACCCAAGGTTCACGCTTCATCGTTAGCCTGAGACAGAAATTGGTTGGCATTTAAGTCATGAAAAAATGGATGAGAAAATTGCACCCAATTTAAAAATAAACAAACAAATCCCACATCTTTCTGTAGTGCTACTTTCAGCTGCACACAAGGCATCACCACAGCAGGTAGCTCAATATTTTTGATGTAGCAGATTTTTTTTAAAAAACAGATACTCTTCCTGTGGCAACCCCAAAGGGATGTGTGTCTCCTCCCAGGATCAAACCACTATAATATGTATCCACGATCATCTTTTGGTAGGCGGTAGCATAAAAATGTAGGCTCTCAAATGTCCGGTTAAGATATTGTATAGATAGCGACGCTGCGTCTTTTCGTGACATCGCTCCTTTATTACGTAGACCTTTATATCACTTTAATGACTGCAGACTCGGTAACTGCAGTTTACAAAAAAAAAAAAAAAAAAAAAAAAAATTAAAAAAGTTAATTTTTAGGGGAAGAGGAGTCAA
>VUQK01016443.1:0-11889 GCA_015106715.1 Bujurquina vittata
ACATTTACGCTCACTGGCCACTTTGTTAGAGACACCTGTTCAATGCAAATACATAATCAGCCAAGGAAATTGCAGGATCTCCATCCATTTAAGCATGTAGACATGGTAAAGAGGACCTACTGAAGTTCAAACAGAATCAATATGGGGAAGAAAGCTGATTTAAACGACATTGAATGTGGCATGGTTGTTGGTACCAGCTGTGTTGATCTGAATATTTCAGAAACTGATGATGCCACTTTTTATTCAACTCAAAGAACCACTTATTGCAACCAAGTAATACAAAAGAGCAATTCTGAATGCACAACACATCAAACCTTGAAGCAGAAGATCTAAGAATAGGAAACTGAGGCTACAGTTCAAAAAGATTCATCAAAACTAAAGATTGGAAGACTGAAACATGTTGCTTGGTCTGATAAACCTTGATTTCTGCTGCAAAACTCAGATGGTAGGGTCAGAATTTGGCATAAAGTATCAATGGTTCAGGCTGCTGGTGGTGCAATGGTGTGGTGGTCCTTTCCTTGACACAATTTGGTAAATACCGCAGCTTACCTGAGTATTCTTGCAGATCATGTCCATCCCTTCATGACCACAGGGTATCCATCTTCCCATGGCTGCTTCCAGCAGGGTAACACATGTCACACAGCTCAAACCATCTCAAACTGGTTTCTTAAACATGACAATAAGTTTATAAATGGCCTACACAGTTAGCAGAGCTCAGCCCAATACAGCACTTTTGGGATGTAGTGGAAAAGTGGAACAACATGGATGCACAGCTGACAAATCTGCAGCAACTATGTTACGCTATCATGTCAATATAGACCAAATTCTCTGGAATGTTTCTAGCAGGGGTGTAACTAATGAAGTGGCTAGTGTAACGACAAGAAAATTTTTGTACTTATTCAAATCTGTTTTATTATGTTTATATTAAGATTTACTTTTTGGTAGACTTTCCTGTGTATCTACTTTGGACATATGCTCAATAATGTCACAATAAAGGTTAGTGCCCAGTCCTGTAGTGATGTATTGTCAGTGTACTGCAAATGGCAGACAATATAAATAACAGGCACAGGAATAACAATAGTGTTATGTTAACACAGTTAAGCCAGGAATGACATAAGACAGGCTATCAGACACACTAACTCAAAGTTGCAAGGCAATATAATGATTAAATGTCGGGTTAATAATGACAGAGGGATATTACCTTCTCAAGCAGTGAAATGACTCCTTTAGTGTTATAGATAGACAAGCGCTCAGTTGATGCAACAATAACTCTTCAGGTGAGCAACTTTACTTTGTATTGACTTTGCTTTGTGGCTCAACAGTGCACCCACAGTTCAGGGATGCACAGTGGTTGCACAATGGCTCAGTAAACAGAACAATGTTTTCCTGTGACCTGTTGGCTTGTCCCTTAGGTGGGAGGTGGATGAACTTCACTGTGACATTGAGACAGGGTGTGAACATTTAAGGGACATCAGACACCTTCAGCGATATGTCGCATCGAAAATTTTGCACTTCTAACACAGCATGTACCACAGCTATTTTAGAGGAGACAGATGAACTGAGGTCAGCGAGAGGTGAGAGAATGAATACAATTGTGTGAAAACTGGTGAGGAGCAGTCATTTTACACTTTTATAACCGCCGTGAATAATGAATGAAAGGCAACTCCAGAAATATCTGGAGCACAGCACAGCTTCGTTTCCAGCATGAAGTTGAGTGACGAAAACAGTGAAGTTTTTTTTTGTTTTTCTCTGTCTTTTGGAAACAGCAGAAGTTTTTTGGTCAGCAAAGCAACTTATTTACTCATTTTTCTTTCTGAACATTGTCACTTTCCTTTCTTTATTACACCGGGCCATAATACAGTAAGAGAGCCACTGCTGTACAAAAAAAAATTGCTGAGGTTGGTAATCTCATTGGATTCTCCCTTCTGAACTTAAGCACTGGCATGAAATCTAACCACCCCCTGCAAGATTAATTGACCAGTGAGAAAGTCTTTTATGGCCAAGGTTTATCGCAGGGGAGAGGTCCAACTTGTGATTCTTTTATTTCACTGCAAGGCATTATTGGTAAAGAGAGACTGTTGATCAAATTCCCCTCCACTTATCCAATCAAGGCCGATGCAAGAAAAGATCTCAGAAGTCCAATGGAAATTGTAGCTAGTTATCAGTTATCTCGGCCTAACAGGATACAGCCACACTGAGTGATGTTGTCTGCTTGGATGTCACCTGGAGAGTGTCAGAGAGAGGATTATTCACAAAGTTGGAGGCAGTTTGTGTGTTTAGGCGGCCATTACGGTGAGATGATGAATGCAAGGTTTAGTACAAGTATGGTCTAACAAGATTGTTGTTAATTGTGTTGAAACATATAGTGTGGTTGTATGTGTTTTTATAAATGCAAATGAAAATGTGATCTGTATAAAGTCTGAAATTTGTCAACTGTAAAATGCATTTTTCTTTTATTTAAACACTTTTTACTTGTTATGTTGATTTTTTTTTATTTTCTCTGTAGTTTAAATATTCATATGTGTGGCTGTATGCATTTAACCAGTGTGTGAGTGTTCCACTATAATGTGTGAGCTGTGTAATGTCTCAAATTTTTTAATTACAGTATCAAATCCAGAAATAGGGAAGTGAGATATGGTTCTTTTGTGACAAATTTAATGAGGTTTTCTCTTGCACACACGAGAAATATTCAATTGGATGCCAGTTTTTTTTTCCCATCGGAAAGCTAAGAGGTTAACAATGATGATACTAATCATACCACTGCACTGATAATTGCCCCGTATTATCGTATTACGTGCCCCCATTAGATAGATATTGATTCACCTGGCCAGAAGGATACCACTGGTTCAGATATCCAACCAATAGTAGTAGAAATATCACTCTGCCTGTAGCTGCATAGCTGTAGTCATTTAAAGTCTTACTGAAGTTAAAACTTGGAAATATTTAATTAAAAATCATCCATTAACATATGGCCCATGGCTCCAGAAAATGGTATTCAAGGAACAAATGGCAAAGCCATAATTCAATCTTTAAAAAAGGGCCCTGTCAAAAGGCATCAGGTAAGGTCAGGCACATCCTATCTCCACTTGTGTCTTCCAGCTGAGTTATGATCTCTCAATTATATTACAACATAAAAATTTTTGCTCATGATGGGTATGGAATTGAGTTGAATTAACGGAAAGGGAAGAAAAGGATTCATGTTACACTTTAATCCTCTCACACAACATGAGGGTGGGGTATTCAGATGTGAGCAGCGAACTGGAGACAGCCGAAGATTCTCAGCCTTGAAGCTCAGCCCTCCAGATTAGAATCTGAATCTATTTGTGTGCTATGAGAAAGCAGACCAGGGTAACAGACCCATGAGAGCTGGTCAACGAGATGCAACAAGGATTCAACCAACTATAGTATGGATACGACTGTGAGCACAGGCCTACTCGAGGACATCAGGCCCTGAGGCAACTCTTGTGAAGTCTGTTTGGGATTGCTTGGTCAGAGACATCAACACCAGTGGCTGCTGGAGGTCAGTGGGCTCTGGCAGTGCTCTTCCTGTTCCTCCTTGCACAAAGGAGCAGGAACCGGTCCTGCTGATGGCTTAGGACCTTCTACCGCCCTGTCCAGCTCTCCTGGAGTAACTGCCTAAATCCTGGAATCTCCTGCTGTGTCTCCCCTGTACTGAGTGAAAATTCACCTTTTCCTTTATATTATATGTAACAATAAATATTTTTGTTGTTTTTCTAATCTTTTCCATGTATTGGTGGAGGATCTTAAACAGGATTATAGTGAACATCGCTTTACCATGAGACCGCTGATGAGAAGGTGGTGTGACTGCACAGGATAATAACAGTGTTCACAAGCTATAGTCTACATAAGAGACGTCCAATGTCAGATGTAAGACTTCCTCTTGCGATTAAAAGCTGCACTCTGTTATATGTAGGTGACCTTGATTTCTTTTCTAAACTTTGCTGAAGACATGCTATCAAAGACTATGCCAGAGTTCTTGGGGGAACAAAAAGCTTGTGCAAAAGCGATTTTTTTTGTTTTTGTTTTGTTTTGAATCACAGCTTTTACTCATCTTTCATTTAATTCGCAGCCGAGTGTTTTTCACATGCATGAATCAAATATCAGAACTCTGGCTTGCGTAACATCTAAATAGCCTTTTTTATTTCAAGTTTGGTTTCCTAGTGAAAAAGGATCCCTTTGCTGTTTTCTTTCATGCCCACCACCAGCACCGAGAATGTAAATGCATCCTAATTGAAAAACAAACATAAGTAAATATCCAGGTTCACTCTGTGTTTGTTTTAAATTTGTATAAATTATGAGGGATGATTCACTCAACACATGAAGCAGGAGAAAGCAGCATCTTTAAATGTAACCAAAGGGTATTATTTCATTCCATCAGAGGTCGGCAGATGAAAAGTTAGGTCGCAAAAGCATTTAAGTGATGTCATTTCAGTTTTGTGAAAAAGAAGGCTACACATTCTTTACAAAATGACCACTTACAAGGGAATTAATGTAACCAGTTACATAAACTGATGTTGCATAACTACTGTATTTTTAACATAAAACCTTTTCCTCCTGAACAATGTTTAGAAAGTACTTCTCATGCTAACTTTTTCATTCCTTGCAGCTCCAAAACGCTGTAACACCTTGTACAGGACTGAATATTAAACACATGTGACGAGTAGACTTGATACTCGTTTAATTTCATCTCCATGTTAATGAATTACATTGTTTCTGCTTTCCCTGTTTAGTTCACGGTGAACTAATCAAGATGGAAATTTCAGAACAAAATTCTGTTCACTCGTGATATACTGCGATGAATATTCATGGCTTTCTCAGTTGATGAATACTGCCAGTGGATTAAGGAGTTATACTTGATTCAATAAAATAAATATTTATGCACTCCCACATAAAACACAGGCTTTCACAGGTGCTATGAAGATTATCTTCCAATTTTTCATTTGTCTCTCACATTCACAGCACAGTTCACTGTCTGATGGAAATTAATCATTTATAATGATGCTTGTCATGTTTCCTATTGGCAACAATTAAGAATAGTGCAAACAAGTAAATGACAGCACTGTGCTTTTTTTTCAGTCATTTGTGTGGTATTTTATGTGTTCTTGTGTAGAGTGCAGACTGTTCCTTTCTTCATAAAATGAAAAAAATCTGTTGTTTATTCTTTGAGATTTTAAATCTCAACACGCTACTACTGGTTTAAAGTAAGAAGACAGGCTTTAATGATTTTAAACTACTGCAGTTTTAATTGACTATTTAAAAAAAATCAACATACTATAATTCAATGATTCAAATTTTAAAACAGTGAAAACATCAATCCAAGAAATGACAACTGCCAGACAATAATAATATTGAGCTTAGTATTAGCTATATTGCAAACTATGTTTTGTCACAGTTACATTAAAATTTTTATTAATTTAGCAGTATATTAGGTAACAGCTGTTTTGAGTTGTTTTCACCTGTATGTGGTCTTGCTGGAATCCTTTCAGTTGCGAAGTCCCTACAGTGAATGGAAAACACATTCAGTGCATGGATGAGAGTCACAAATCAGCCCTTTCAAGTGACGACTACATCTTGTAAGTGACTGTTGAAGCAAACCCTTCCGTACGGCACAACCAATTCCAAGGGTTTAGCCTCTGGGATGTCAGAGTTGATCCACAGACCTGAACAATACACTGTTAGCTCGTGTGTACTTGTTTTAGCCCTTTGATCTTCTCCATGGGAATCATGTCCATCATTTCTGGGAGCGCTATCCCTGCAACACACAGGCATTCAGAGAAAATGACTGCACAATTGGGGAGACTCAATAAAACGAGTCTCCTGTTGTGAATGCCTGACTGAGGGTCCGTTGACAAGTGAGAGGCGTTCTTTCTTCCTCTCTCAGCCACCCTTGAAATATTTATCACCACAACTTATCGCCCATTGATCAATTATACACCTGCCATGGGCTCGCGATGAATTATTAACATGCTCCTGATGAGTATCTGACCCATTGATTTTTGTCACTCCTTTGAGATGGATATACTGGATGGGGTTTTCTCTCGCTCTTTCTCTTGACATTTCTCCAATCACCGAGGGGAGCAAACTTGAGCTGACATTTCTCAGACTTAAACAGCACCCCCTCACATAAGCAAGGCCAGTGGTGATTTTAATTCACTGTAATTTTGCAACAACTACTTTTTTTATTGTTATAATGAAAAACCAATTCCAAAGGATTTGTGACATTGTGTAAAATGTAAATAAAAACAGAATTCAATGATATGCAAATCTCATATATTCATGAATTCATGGAGAATTCATGGAGAACATTTTTCAGATGTTTAAACTGAGACATTTTATTGTTTCACAAAAAATATTAGCTTCCTTTGAATTTTATTGCGGCAACATGTCTTAAAAAAAAACATCACCAAATGTAGGTCAAACAAGAAGTCATTTATGAACATGATCCTGAAACACTGCCAGCGTCTCTGGAACTACGTCATTTTAATTGGAGTCAAAGTGGAAAACTGCTCTGTGGTCAGATGAACTGAAATTTGAAATTCTTTTTGGAAAATATGGATGCTACGGCCCCTGGACCGAAAAGGAGAAAGACCATTCAGCTCGTTATTAGCACTCAGTTGAAAAGCTGCATTTCTGATGGGGTGCATTAGTGACTATGGAATTGGCAGCTTGAAAGGCACCATCAGTGCTGAAAGGTACATTATATTAGGTACACTATAATAAAGCAACAAATGCTCCCATCCAGATGACAGCTCTTTCAGGGGAGGCCTTGCATATTTCAGCAAGACAATGTTAAACCACAGACTGCAGCTATTACAACAGCATGACTCCATAGTAGAAGAGTCTGGGTGCTGAACTGGCCTGCCTGCAGTCCAGACCTTTGGGTACATCACAAAACAAAAAATATGACCACGAAGACCCAGGTCTGTTGATTAAAATGAATCCTATATCGGACAAGAATGGGACAACATTCCTCTTCAAAAGGTCCAGCAACTGGTCACCTCAGTTCCCAGACATTACACACTTGTTAAAAGAAGAGTGGATGCTACACAGTGGTCTGACTCTCCAAACACTGAATTACATGGATCCCATAGTCCATGCCCATAATTTTATAAGTTTAAAAAAAAAACAACAAAACTTTCCTTTTAAAGTCATTTTCAATTTTTGTAGCTTTATCTTTTAAAAATGAGAAAAAACGTCATTTGGACGATAGTCAAAGGAGTTTGGACGGGAGTCAAGCAATCAGATTGATAGAGAGTCAAAAGATATCATATGCTCGCATATCAAATATTCAATCATATTTCATATTTCAATCAAATGGTACATGTCCATGGACAACAGTGATGTGCTTCATACCACAGCAAATGAGGATGATATGCCTTTTTTCAGCTGTGATACAAGCATATCTGTTAAATGGAGTTTCCCATGTGAACCTGAAGACAGTGTTTAGATTTGAGTCTTGCTTTGTTGGCTTTTTAGCTTGCTTCTGCCTTGTCCATGACTACACAACACACTAAACACACTACACTACACACCAACTGTACATTCCACACACACTAAAATCTCTCAAAATCTCTCAAATTCCAAAATTCGTTATCAAAATCGCCGTCTTTCTTTCGCCCCTTCGCGCTCACAACTTTCACCTGTGCCTCAGCAACCAAATGCCACGCGTTGCCATATCATTTTATGCTTGGTTGATGTGGTGCATTTTTCCACCAATAGGAAAGGGGATGTTGTGATTTTTTTTGTTTGTTTGTTTGATTTTTGTTTTGCGCTTTGCCTTTTCTTCCTGCACCAAACGTGCATCACACATGGGAAAATATACAGCAAAAAGCATGACGTAAATTATTGATCATTTTTACCTTGACCCAATTGGGGCAAAAACTTGATTAGGTGATTTAGGGGTCAATGGCCATCTTTTGTACAAATTCAGTATGAATCAGACTGGTGGGTTTGCTTCAGTTTTATCAACCATCAAAAACAATATCCGTTCCCCCTCTGGGAGGATCAGGTAATTAATTAATTACAATTAAAAAAAATTGTTTCTTCTGCCTGGAAAATTGAAGCATTTGTCTGCGCATTAAAATTGTGGCTATTAAAGTCACACAAGAATATGTGATTTACAACTATCCCATAGCCTCTGAAAACTGGAAAATCTTTTTCCATAATTTATTAAGAAAAACTTCTGGACTCCGGATAGCATAATATTTGTATCAACTTTGTTAACATTCCTGGGTTTTCTGGTGGCCTGCAGCTTTCACAACTGTCTAAATGTCAAAACTGAGAGATGATGAACAACAAGAAATGACTGCAAACAAATTATGCAAAAAACAAAAAAACATGTTAAATGCACATCCATTTTTTCAAGCAAATAACATTTTTTCCTTGGTGGTTTTATGTAGCACACAGCAACAAGTTCAGTTACAAAAATCCCTGTTGTCATAGCCACAGCAACCCCCACAGACCATCTAGTCACATCAGCCATTTTGAAAGTGAACGCAGATGAATTACTGCAACTTCTGTTTTCTGCGACAAGAACACCCCTGTCACCTGTTCATAATGGTTTCATCCAGTGCCAAGGCGAACATATGCCAGCTGCCACTAAGAGTTGAAGAGAGAAATTGAAATGTTACTTTCTTCATAGCCATGGCTTCTGGTTTCGACAGACTTTCCCTGCCAGGGGAAGATTGATTGCTGGGGAGATTGAGTTTGAAAGTCGGTTTTCACCGTGCATGAGGCACTCAAGATTAGTTTTCAAAATGATGTGTAGATGGTTTCAGATTTGGCAAGAAAAAGGTTGGACAAATACCAAACTAATTTATTTATTTAAATTAAATTTTTTTTTGCTTTTTCTCCTCCAAGTGTGAAGCATCTCAGAATGTGTTATTTTAGATGACGTCCTCACTCTTGCATCTGTTTAGTAAATGCCAACTAACGGTAGCCTCCTGAGACATTTTCTGCTATAAGAGTTCAAAGATCTCAACCATAGGAACTGTATTTTTTTTTCTTTTTTGTCCATATATAACAAACTCTTTTGGATTCTACTCACATACTGTACATGTCTCTTCCTCTAGTCTATCGACATTAACAGAACAAGTCAGTGGACTTCTAAATGTGTTCAGACAACTGCAGAGGATGTCAGGAATACTCCACAAGGCATATTAAACAGATCAAAGACTAAGAGATTAATAGCTAGGCCAAGATGGAAAATAGTGTAATTAATGAGGAGCCTAGCAGCAAATTGAATAGACAGCAAAGCGATGATGGAGGTGAGTGTTGATCAATAACCTTGAGCAGCAGCCACTGGGAGGCTGCATCATACAATAGAACATAGTTTGTTTGGTCTATCAGTGCAGAAACATCCCTTGATGTAACAGCAGGGGAGTGTAGAAGGGTGTGTGTGTGTGTGTATGTGTGTGTGTGTGTGTGTGCGTGTGACTTCCTTTTTTTGGTCAAAGACTTGACAGTGTGGAGGTGTGAAATGGAGCTCTCAAACCAGACATGGACAGTCAAGTCATTTATGCATTAATTTATCATTGATTAGCCCTTTCACAGGTATTTATATTCACCGTGAGATCAGGAGCATTGGCCTCATGACCCCCCAGGAATTACCGTTGAACTGGTTAATGAGAAGTTGTTTTAAATTTGCATTCATAACTTGTAGGCAGGTCTAATTGGTTTCCAAATAAAAAAGGGTTATAATTAAAGGATATTATTCCCCCCAAAATTGCTACTAATTTCAGGAGGAAACTCTAACTTGACTGGACAAAGTAACTTTAGTTTATTACCTCACTGTACACTCGCCAGCTACTTCATTAGGTATACCTGTTCAGCGGTCCATTATCCCAATTATCTACGGTATTCAGCAAATCGCATGAATTTAGGCATGCAGGTATGATCAAGATGACCTGCTGATGTTCGACCCAAGCATCAGAATGGACAGGAAAGTGTGATATAGGGGCCCTAAAGGGCAAAACTGCTGTGTGATGGATGGATGGATTATTTATATTAGGGAAACACTATAAAGGGAAATGTGACGATTGTGGAGAAGATGAAGCCATAGAACATGTTTTATTACACTGTCAGAAATAAGAGGCTGAGAGAAGGTAACCTATCTATCTATCTATCTATCTATCTATCTATCTATCTATCTATCTATCTATCTATCTATCTATCTATCTATCTATCTATCTATCTATCTATCTATCTATCTATCTATCTATCTAAATGCACACTTCTACTTATCGTTTGTTCTGTTGGAAAAAAATGCTGTTACAGTGAATTTTTACTAAAGGCATTCTGTATGCATTACTGCTCATGTTTGCATCGAGCAGTAATCTGTTTTCCTGTTGCCCCTGTGCTGGTGCCGCAAGAGACAAAACAGGAAACTGGTTATCAAAACATTGCTGCACACCAGTGTGGTTAGGTTCTATAATAGGGTACAATTTTTAGCTGTGCTCATGGGCTAGGTCTCTGAGTGGCATTATGGTTGGTCCAGTCCCTCTAAAATATTCCTCCAAATGAATTTTGTACGGATACTGATTGTCCCATGAGGATGAAGCCCTCAGCTTTTACCAATGCTCTGATGTTGCATCTGGAACCACCATTTGTAAGTTTGAGGGAATGTCTCAACAACGATAATGGGATGGCTCTAGCTTTTAGAAATCAGCACTGCAGAAAAGGCACTTTTCTAAAGTCTAGCTTTTATTCAATGGTTGTGCAAAAAGCAGGCAAGGCTGTCATCATGGGTCAAGTGCAGGTTGACCTGTCACCATCGCTTGCTGCCTACACTATACCCGGCGGAGAAAATTGCGAGTCACCACAAAGTCACAAGCTATGCAGATGTTGGCAGAATAGGATGGAAACTACAACGGAAAAAAAAGGAAACGCTGCCATGGAATACAACAAATAACTTGGTAACTGACGGAATGTTATTATATATGTTTTGCACAATATAAGGGTAACATTTACCATGATTCTTCCAAAAATTATGAGGTACAAACCAAGTGTGCAGATAGATGGATGCATCCTTAATGAAGTCCAAACATGATTATCAGTTGTTTGAGCAGATGATCTTATGGGTCAGAGGTGTGGGACCATGAAGCCATTTCACCGATTGAAGCTTTTCATGTTAAATTTCTGAAGAAACTACTTAGGTTACATAAAAATGCTGCAGATTGTGCTGTAAATGGAGAAGTGGGCAGATTCAAGTTGATAAAGAATGTAGGAATGCTGAATGTAGGATGATTGGTTTCTGGTGTCGATTACTGAATGGCAGTAGGAATAAATTATCCTTTCTTATGTTTAATTTTCCAAATATGATAAATGTGTTTTTCAATCATAGTGGATTGCAAAACTAGAGCAAATATTTGATTTATACAGTTTTTTTTAATTTATTGGAACACACTGGAGTGGTGAATGACAGGTGCATAAAGCAGCAGCTGAGATGATATCTGATATCCTGAGGCAAGGAAATCTGTTTAACAATAGCCTCTGTATAAATGATAGAATATTTAAGATGTAAAATTACTTAGATTCATAGTTCAGATGATTCTATTTGATGTTATTTGGTAAAATTTAGATGTGGGGCAAGCAGTATTTCAGTAGTTACAGGCAGATTTTATGGTGCTGAATATGTTAATTGTTTATGCATACTCTTGGACCTCAGTATCGGTATATATTTGAATGTAGTTTATATTTTAGGTTGAGATCAAATGTATATAAGATGGAAAAGCTGTTTAACTCTAAAGACATTATTATGCAGCATAAACTTGCAGAATTGGATTCAGAAATTGTATCTGCATTTTGGACATGGCTAATTTGTTGATAGTTGTATTTCTTTCTTTCCCTTTGTCTTTTGTTGTTGTTGAT
>VUQK01016444.1:8106-18607 GCA_015106715.1 Bujurquina vittata
CCAGCTTGCGGCTCAGGTCCATCAGGTTTTGAGTCAGTCTGCACCGCTCTGCACAGCCCATCCAACTGGTTCTGCATTGTCGGCAAGTGGCCGGCTGCAGTCCAGATTTTCTTGATTTTAAGTTAATTGAAATTAGTTCTCTCTTTTGTCAAGGAATGAAAAGTAGACAAAAATGTTTGACGAGGATGACATCCAATCAGAACTGATTTAAGTTTGTGACAGGACGAGAAAGTTAGGAAAACATCCAATCAAATGCACAGTTGCACAAATTTGACCCTGTTATTTCTGCTAGAACTAAATGATGTAAACAATGTGAGCAGGGAGAAAGAGCAGAGCCGATGTATGGACACATTTCTCCTTGTCATGACAAACAAATCGATGTGTAAACCATGTGACTCTCGGCTAAAAACACCACAAATCTTAAACGACATCCTTTATATTTTAGTCGACTAAATTCTTACTATAGTCGACTAAAACTAGACTAAAACTAATTAGTTGACTTAATTATGACTAAAACTAAATTTTTGTCAAAAGACTAAAACTAAATCAAAATTTGCTGTCAAAATTAACACTGAATGTAAACGTCTTCCACATCCTCAACTGACAGCACTGTGAGACACACCGATCTCCACGAGTCGATGACAGTCGACCGGGTAGGACAAGGGGACTCCTCTCTCCGATCTCATAGTGGAGAAAATGTAATCAGTGGTGTTTTCAGGGCCCAGTTTGCAGGATCCATGTTGCTTCGAATCTTAGTCTTGTTTCAGTCAAAGTGCGAGCGAGGCTTTTACAGCAAGCAGCAGCAAGAAAGATGGGGGGGGACAGGAGAGCGTGATAGATGTTAGCAGCCAGTCTACGTCCGTACCCTCACCGATGGTAACGAGCTTTGGGTAGTGACCAAAAGAATGAGAGTGCGAATACAAGCTGAGCTTCTTCCGAAGGGTGGCTGGCCTCTCTTTTAGAGATAGGGTGAGGAGTGCACCAATTCGGGAGGGGCTCAAAGTAGATCCACTGTTCCTCCACATCGAAAAGAGCCAGTTGAGGTGGTTTGGGTGTATGACTAGCATGCCTCTTGGGTGAGTTGTTCCATGCATATCTTACTGGGAGTAGGCCCCGGGGCTGTTTCCAGGTTTGTTTTCATCCCAGTTTGGTTCTCTTCTTATTTGGTTTGATTCTCTTTTTCTCCCTGTTTGTTTTTGTCCCGGTTTGGTTCTGTTTTTTCTGGGTTTAGTTGTGCTGACACTGACCCTGTACTGTTAACCATTAGTTTGCATTTCCATTTGTGTACTTCCTGTGTGAGTTGCAGCGGGAGGCGTGTCCCAGTGGATGTGCTGATAAATCTGTGTGTTGGTTCCTCAGACAGTCTAACGCGGATCGTCGGTGAGTCTTCACGGTGAGTCAACTTCTGTTTTCATTAATAGAAGCGTGACTGTTTCTCAGATGTTTACTATGAAGTCTGTGTTTAAACATCAAAATTATATTACACATGATAAATAAACTGTAAACTTAGAAATTATGTTTGTAAGCAAGTTTAATCTTTTTGACATACTCCAAACAGAAACTGCTCCAGAGAGCATGAGATCTAAATTTATTTTTATTCAGTTTGCAGCTGTTTAACCAGGATGATTTAAAGTCACACGTGATCAAAAAGTTTGGTTAGTTTTATATTATATTACTAGTTAGTGAATTAAATAAGCTGCATACTCAGATTTCAGATGGTAGAAAATCTCAATCAGCACCTTACCCTAACCCAGATAATGAATCAGATTATTATTATTATTATTATTATCAACAACAATAATATCTAACAGGAGCTTTTAATCAATTGTCTGCTTTGTTTAAAGTGTATAGAATATGAAACCTGTATTTTCTTACGTTGTTGGAGCACACTCGTCTAATTTTTAGATAAAAATAAATAAAAAATAAATTTTTACATTGTAAATACATTTTTAAAAAATTACATTTACAATAGCAGGTGTAAACAAATCACACTAAAAATCTGTTTATTAACAGAAAAAATGTTGATAAATATTAAGGTTTAATCGAGATAAAGAAACCCACAGACTGTTACTGTTCTGTGTGTGTGTGTGTGTGTGTGTGTGTGTGCGTGTGCGTGTGCGTGTGTGTGAGCATGTGTGGGCGCTGTTAGAATAACTCGTGCAGCTCTACACGTGAGATCAGATATTACCATTAAACTTCACATTAACAGATTTATTACAGTTTTCTCACTGTTAGATTAAATAATGAATGTTTATATCTTTAAATTGATTAAATATTAGTAACTTTCAGGAGAGAAATGTGCATATTGGATAAATTTGGGTTCATGATTATTTCATTTTGTTGTGAAATTACAGAGACTTCAGAACATTTTATTCCTCTAGAAATGCTAAAATAATCTCAGCAGCCAGAATAACTGAGATTTTAGAACTAAAATGTTCAGTCAGCCCGATTCTGAATCAAACACCTACAAACATCGCTGAAAACAAGATAAACAAGATTAAAATATATAAATATCTTGGTTAAAAATATAAAATTCTAGTCTATGAGTAAGTAGAAAGCAATCCTGCCACTTAGTGCAAACTAATATCACTGGTTCAGTCCCAGCTGATGGCTATAAAACCCACCTGTTTAAAGCAAACAGATCCAGGCGAAAGCTGCTCTAAACAAAATATCTTTTACACACCCCCTATGATTATCACGTGTAACTGCTTGATTATTTCTATGATTATGTCTGATGATTTGATGAATGCTTTTCATGATTCTGTTTGATTATCTTATGATGTCAAACACTTTGAATTGCCTTGGCGCTGAAATGTGCTATACAAATACATTTTTACTTACTTACTATAAAAAGTCATCTAATTACCAGGGTGTCACACAAGAAGCATCTCATGATGGGTAAAACCAGTGATCTCTCTCAACACCTTTGCAACCTTATTGTTGCAAACATACTGATGCACTGGTTACAGAAGAATTTCTAAATTACTGAAGGTTCCAGCGAGCGCTGTTGGGGCCATAATCCAGAAGGGGAAAGAGTATAATTTCACCATAACCCAGCCACAGGAGGAGAAATTATCAGATGAGTTCAGGTTTCGTTATGGCCAGAAAATGTTCCTTCGGATGCATTTTGTAGGGTTGCAAAAGCGATCTGCCCGTGGGGTTAGGTGTTGTGAAGGCACTGCTCAATTCAGCTGACTCTTGTTTGATTGCAGTGATGGCTGATGAAGTTCAGTGTCAGTGAACTCTGCATTGTCCCCGTGGTCAAAGTCTATGTGCTCCAATCGAGCCTTTATTCTGTGTGGGGTGAACACACTCTGGATTTTGTGATGATCATTGCCCGGTTCATCAGGCATCTCAGTTCAGATATTGTAGGTCTGTACTCAGCAACAAACTACAGCATTTTAGTCTCCCATCGCCTCAGGTTGTCGTGTAGACTGTGTTTTATCGCCTCGGGCACATCAGTCGCCACCCAGGGTCTGAACACCAGTGTTGGTCCTTCAGTGCCAGCCACTTCAACCACCGTGGCAGGAATGTCAGACGTCACCGTAACTTCCTTGTTGCTCCTAACGTCAGTCAGCATCTGGCGTGTCATTACAGGCATGTAGGCAAGTCTCCTCTGCTCCTCAGAAATGCAGGGATAAAGTTGTGCACATACTTAAAGGCCTCCAGTCTGGCTCAAACACTATATTGCTTTTCTGTCTCCGTTTAGATAATGCTGCCTGCTGTGTTTCGTTACTCACCTCCAACTTATGTAACTGAGACCCCAGAAGCTTCAGAAGCTTTGGTTGATTGATTGATGCTTCAATCTTAAAAATGATCAATCTTTCCTTATTAGTTGGCTACATTCCACAGGCCTTCAAGGTGGCTGTAATTAAACCATCACTTAAAAAGCCATCACTGACCCAGCTGTCTTAGCTAATTATAGGCCAATCTTCAACCTTCCTTTTCTCTCCAACATCCTTGAAAGAGGAGTTGTAAAACAGCTAATTAATGGAAAAACGTCTTTGAAAAGTCTGGTAGGAATGGGAGCTAATAAACATGTTGACGGTTTGGAGGAAGAAACTATTGAAGTTAACTCAGAAAGTTCGATTAGAGAGAGTCTAAACAAATACCAGCAGCGCTGAAAGCAGCTGAACATGAAGTCTGTGAGATGGTTTTGAATCATTTTTTCTCTAATGGTTAAAATTTGATTTGAAGTCAGTACTAGTCAAAGTGAAAGGAGTTTCAGTTTCAGCATTCATAAGTACAGAAACAGCTTTAGTGACAGTTACAAATGATCATCTTATGGCGCCGTATAGAGGGTTAGGGTTATAGAGGTGACGGTGCGGTCGCAGGCGTAGCACTTGAGCGGTGTTTTCTTGAGTTGGAGAAGCCCGGTGAGCTTGAAGCTGGCGTGGCAGCCAGAACTTCCTCGCAGGGTCTTTAGCTTACAATACAGAGCACATTTAGGCAAGTGTTTCTTGTGATTTGGGCTACATCAATAACACTGATTGGACAAGAGTCACAGAAATCAGATGCTTGACGCTGACTCAGGAGAAATTATCATTTTTACCTGCTCACACCGGCCTTAGTCGGCTTTTCATGTGCAGCCTCTGTGTGAATCCAGATGTGTGTGTCGAGGTGTCTGCGGTGTGTGGGCGTGTCTCTAGTTCCCCTGGCGATTGTCTGCATACTGTCCAACTTCCTGCTGCTGCTTCCTGAGCTGAAGATCCACTTCCTGTTGGATGGCCATGTGACCAGAGAGGCTACCTGGGCCACGGGGCTGTGGGGGTCTGGCTTCTTGGTGATGTGTGCGGTGTGTGTGTGTGCATGTGTGTGCGCATCTTAATCCAACTCTGCCCTAATTCTGAAACTCCTAAATGCAAACCTCTCGCCCTGTACCCGAGCTGCGGTTAATGCAGGTGAGGCCCTCTGATTTCTGCAAAGAAGAAAACTGGAATTAATGTTTGGCTTCCACCTCTGATGAACTGTTGCATCATCTCTCTGTTGAGCAGTCACACACTTTAGGCCAATGTTTTACCTTCTAAAGTATACAATATTTTAGCCTTTAATTAAACCCCTCCTAAGAAATGAAACCTCTCACTGGAGCCAGTATAGAAGTATTTACTAAAGAGTGGACAAATCCTCCTTAAACTACTGGCTGCTTTATGGTGACTGTGGGAGAAAGTTGGAGAACCTGGAGAGAACCCACGCAGATATGCAAACTCTACACAGAAAGGACCAGGCTGGCCGGAGGATTCAAACCCGGGACCTTCATCCTGCGAGGCAACAGTGCTAACCTCTGCCAGGTTAAGTGCAAGTCAGGAGACTTTCAAACACATTCAGAGTCTGGATGTAGGCTGGAAAATGTTCAGTGATAGTCGATAAATGACTGGTCAGAGAGCTTATTAGATCCCACTAAAGGAACGCTGAAACATGAATGAGCAGGGCAACCGTGTCCTGTCTGCTGAGCCCAGACAGTCACAGTAAATAAGGGGTGTCAGAGTTCGGACTCTTCACTTGAAGTGCACTTTTAATACTGCCATCAGTCCGATGCTGAAGCTTCCATACGAGCTTCAAAGGCTGGGCTTACATAGAATCACCCAAATCACGTGACCTGTCCGAACGACCCCGAATGACTCGCCTGACAGGTTAACGGTCCAGGACACCGCCACAAAAAAAAGGCTCAATCCAGAAACCCACAAGATCGCCTCATCATAGTTACAAATGAACATCTAATTTATAGTATGTTTTCCCAGCACTCTCTCACACATTCATCCGTCTTTATCTGGAGGTGGAACATCAGATCATATTCGGTCATAATGTGTGCGCCTCAAAAGATGCAAAGATGCTTCAGAACAAAAGATATTTTCAACAAAAGCAGATTACTGAGGCGTGTTCGAGTGTCTGTAATTAAAAGCAATCGGCTCATGTGCTTCAGTGCTTCACAAAAGCTTCATTTGGCCATCACTAACTGCCGATACTCAAATACACAGAAAATATGAAATCCATAAGGTCCATAATTCAAAGGCCTTGAAAGTAAAAAGTAAAACTAGAAAAGAGGACGGGTCAGCTCACAGGAAACAGACGAGGAGGGTTCGCCCTGAGAAATAACACCGTCTCGCTGCTTCACAGCTTCTGGACCCTTCAGAAGGGTCATTAAAAACAAAAAATGGATCATTTTTTAATTTTCATTTTCTAAATCCATACAATGTAAAACAGATTATATTTCTTTTATAACATTTGAGATCAAACCATAAAATCGCAAAGAATATGAAAGAGAAAAAAAGCTCATCGTTGTATTTTTCTCAGACCAAAAGTTTAACACGTCACCGAGGAAACTCATGGAGCGTATCTGACGCGTGCTCTCGTTAGCAAGGACAGACATATATATAATCAAAATTGTAGAATAAAACCTCTCATGGAGGATAACAAGCTAGAGGGGCATAAAATATGTGCCTGATTTTAGTGAAATTATAAGGAATTTACATACAAAACATATTTTCCAAAGACGTGAAGGTTGAATAACAAGATTAACATATCTTCATACGTCCATGGACAATAATCTGGCAAACACTGCTCTCACATTTATCTACTCTCTGCTTCTCTGTCTCCTTTATTTAATCATTTAACCAACCACTAATTCATTAATTATTTTAATTCAACCAATATTTGATCATTTAATTCAACTACTGATTAATCATTATTTGGAATTAATCATTAGTAGTTGATTAAATTAATCAACTACTGATTTATTGAATTCTAGTTCTTTTAACGTAACCATTTGATTCATTATTCATTATTTAATAATCATTTGATTGCAACTGTACCTTAAAACATTCTAATTTTGTTCATTAAGCAAAAAGAGTGAAAATAAGACCCAAAACTATCTGTTGCCAGATGATTCTCAGTTTTACATTTTTTAACTTTACATAATGATGAATAATATATTTTAGGTTCATTAATGAAACATGAAAAAGAGGGTGTATTACCCCTCTGCTTTTATTTCTTGTACAGATTTGTGTTTTAAAGCCCAGCCATGGTTCATGACTTATAAAACATCAATGAAACTTTGGCAGCAGCTTATCAAAGATCTCTGAGCACCATATGCTCTAACATGGACAGAGTACTGAAGCACAGCAGCCAAAATCCACCACATCCAATGATAAACGCATGAAATACCATAACAATGAAAAATCATTTAAATGAATGAGGCATTTATGAAGCTGCAGGTCCCCTACCATCCGCCCTCAGCACAGCTGCCAAAAAATGTTTCTGTCGTGATTAAATCATTTTGTTCCACAGTGATGTCTAATGGTTGCAGACTGAGCTGAGTGACTTTACCTGGAACTGTTAAACTCTGATTTCAGGTTCTCCTTGGAAGTCGAGCCTTCATCCAGAGCAGCAGAACCCGAGGCTGCTGTGCCTTCAGGAGTCAGGTAAAATGACAGCAGCTTCAGTTCACCACTGAAACCACATCTGGTTCAATCTGACAGTCTGGGAGCTGCTCCAGATGTTGTCAGTCATACCATGTCTCCCTCCCCCTTCCAGATGTTGTGCCAGTTGCTGTACTCCTGTGTGTGTCTGCTCTCTGCTGCCTTCTGCTGCCTGGTCAGTGCCACTGGTCTGACTCAGGGTCCTCTTTGCCTCTATAATAGCTCCTCTGGTCCCACCTGGGGGGTCCCACTGCAGCCCCTCCCAAGCCGGTGAGGCACACACAGATGTTTAACAGATGTTCCCCACTGGTTTCACTGTTTTCTTTTCCTCTGTCCTCACATCAAGGTACCTTCACACTCAGATATATCCTTGTACCCTCAGTCAGATGTCCTCCTGTTTCTCTGTCCTCAGACACTCGGGGTACCTTTTCAACATGACTCTGTGGTCTGGGGTCTGTCTGGAGCCCAGCTCGGTAGTCCAGTGGAATGTGGTTCTGTTCAGTGTGATGGGGGGTGTCAGTGGGCTGCAGACTCTTCTCTGTGGAGCAAATGCCCTGAACTCCCTGCTGGGCCTGATCCTGGGTCAGGGTCTTTTCCACAACAAGGTGCGTGTGAGGGCACAGCTGTGGGACTGTGGGGGACCGAGTTGAAAAACAGGAGGAGTCACAGGAATTACTAGAAAAATGGGGGTTTTATTTTAACCCAAAAATTAAATTAAATTACAAAAATGCTGAGCTCATAAAAGAGGTCAAAGAAGCAAAACTGTGAACGAACAAACCATAACTGACCCTCACCAAGAACTGACGCCCAAGGGGTTTATATACTCTGGCTGATCAGACCATTAACACACACAATAGGGGTAACACAATCACCAACTAAACTAAACACCACAGTACAGCTAAGTTTGTTAAACTACTAAAAACTACAAAATAGAACGCAGAATCTTAAGCTTTAAACACAAATTTACTTAACTAGAAAAAAAACATTTAACTAAAGAAAATCCAGATTCCCCCCTCTCCAGTAGGAATTAGTGGTGCAGTCCAATTAGTCCATTGTGCTCAGCCCCTGCCTACATCTTTAGTCCGGTAACTCTCAGGAATGAAAACTGGTAAGTATGGATAAAGAGAAACAAATTAATCATGAGAAAAAAATACATAAACTAAATGTTCGCGCTTACAAATAGAATGTGCATTTAAACTAACCAAACAATTTATGGCAAAAATAAAATAATTAGTGCATAAGGGAGTTACCGACTTTGATGCTGTGTGGCCGTGACAGGAACCAAACACCTGATTCACATGTTTTACATGAACTTTTGTCTGTAACAGTTATTCATGCACTGGGTGTGTGTGTTTCAGGTCAGTCCAGCTTCAGTTTGATGTGGATTCAATCTGACTTGAGGACTGAAACTCTGACACACTGATGCACTTTAGATAATCAATAACATTGACGAGTGACAGGAGAAAGGAACGGGAGACAGACGGAAGGATCGGGGCTGCGTCTGCAGTGATGTGGATGCAGCCCCACGCTGAAAGGAGCCGGCTGAGGTGGTTTGGGCATCTGATTAGGGGGCCTCCAGGGTGAGGGGTTCTGGGCATGTCCTACCGGGAGGAGGCCCGGAGCAGAGCCAGGATATGCTGGAGAGATTAAATCTCGGCTGGCTTGGGAACACCTCAGTGTCCCCGCCCAGTCCCCAGATAAGTGGAAGAAAATGGACGGACGGAGAAAATGATGATTGCAGTTCATAAAGTTCACAGGTTAACCACGCCTTAAATGTAATTATTGGTAAAATTCAACAACTTTAAATATTTATTTTGCAATTTTACAATCGTAGTCTGCATTGATTATGTTGTTTACTGACTTCTAATACACGTTTTATTTGTTTTTTTAATCAAAAAAACTAAGCAGTTTAACTTGAAGTCATTTTGCTTTAGGTTCTAGAGCTACTGATGATAAATGTAATCATCAACAGCAGTTGTATCAGATTCACTGATAAACCTGTGCTGACGCTCACTCACTGTGTCTGCATTTATTCATGTGTTTGATTTTGCACAGTTCGGGTCAATAAAGTTGCCGTGTGGTATTTTGCTGATGCACACCTCTTCACTCTCATGGAGGATAACAAGCTAGAGGGGCATAAAATATGTGCCTGATTTTAATGAAATTATAAGGAATTTACATACAAAGATGTGAAGGTTGAATAACAAGATTAATATATCTTTATCTGCTAATGTTGTGAACTTCTTCACACATACTGTATGGCAATAAAACTTTCTGATTCTGAAGGATCAGCTCACCTCTCTGCCCTGGAACAAGGAATGTAGGGACAATGACCTTGGAGCCATAAATGAGACCGGGCACAGGTTCAGGATCTGGGAGAACACCTGCAGTTCTAAGTTTGGACTCCCCATCTTCACTTAGCATGCATGACATGCTTCGTGAATCAAGCATCCCTTTCAGAGCACACTGACGTACTGAAACATTAAACAGGTCACTCACTCTGTGAACCCAGAACAATTACTTTAGTGTTAACAGAGAGAGTATCACAACAGTTCATACAGGTTGACTGCAAGTCATGTTCTTGGTTAAGGGAGTCTCTGGCACCGTCCATGTTACCCCCCCTCTCATCACATGGGCAGGCTAGTTTAAAGCAGCACTAGAGGGAGGAAGACTAGGCATAGCTGGTGTCCTGCAGGTTTTAAATGTGTCTCTGATCCAACACACCTGAATCAAAATGGCTGAATTACCTCCTCAGTATGCATTCAGGTTCTCCAGAGTCCTGCTAATGACTTCTATATTGGACTCAGGTGTGTTGGATCAGGGACACCGGCCCTAGAGGCCTGGATTTGAGGACCCCTGGTATATGCCCTTTCACAGCCTACGTCATCAAAGGATGCAAGTGCACTTCTTCATCCATTCAAATCAATAAGAACCACGAGTTTTCACAGCATTTAAACGTGATTTAAAAGGATGTCAGGTGTCTAAAGTAAACCGCATTAGCTGGTAGGCTATTTGTGTGGCTGTGGCTATTTACAGGTGAGGCATCGCTGGACTCAGAGTCCTGATTCTTAAATTAATATTTAATC
>VUQK01016445.1:12721-23494 GCA_015106715.1 Bujurquina vittata
GGGGGGGGGAAAGATAAGGGGAGGGCTTGTGGGAATAAAAAAAAAAAGAGCATCAGACTTGCCAACTGGATGGTAGGGGGAGGAATGAAGAGAAGGGGTTTGTGCTGCAAGGTGTGGGCAGCTCAGTGCGGTGCCTCCCTGGGTGTAATTACAATAGAATGGTCTCTGATTGATTGTTTGAGCTAGCAGGACCTCCAAAGCACCTCTGTGCTGTGGATGAGGCCTTTGTAGCAATGCTTAGTGCCCCCATCCCAACCCCCCACCCCCATCACTCCCTGCGCCCTGGACCTCAGCTGGGCTCCTATTCCCAGCAGCATGATTCATGAGCATAGGAGCACTCTTGTGACCCAGGCAGGCCTGCAGTCTAAACCATCAGGTAGCACTCAAAACAGTTGCCCTCTCCACAATTAATTAGACACAGAAGCAGAGGGCAACCACCACTGCCACCACCTTCCCTCTTTCAGTCTCCCATTTTAAAGCCTGCATTCATAGCTGTTCATAATCAGATCTTGTTACCACAGAGCAAAGGATCCAAGAGAGGGAAAAATAACCACAGTAGGCTGGATCTTGTTAGAAGCGCCGCTGTTAATACACTAACACAATCCGCCACAGGCTTACCAATCGGAGTACATAGTCAAAGCAATCAGATTTAGGGCTAGATTCCACAAGTAAAGTGATGCACTTAGTACATCCTGGCCACTGTCTCTTCAAGAGCATCCTGAATATTTAAGCATGGCTAGGTTTTACATACAGGCTTTTAAAATATGATATTTATTTCATGGGGACAGAATGCATAAAAGCCACAAAAATTGAACCCTGTTGCATCTTCACTCATTTCAAAAATGCACTTATATTGAGCAGCACTTACCAACACAATGCACTCACTCCGTTTGTGCCTCAAGTTACACTTACTACGCTCACCCCTCCCGCACAAAAAACTCAGCAGGAAAGGCAGGGAACAGTAGATAAGTACAGAATACAGCAATCGTAAGGAATTCCATTGTCTGTCAAGGGTAGCTGTTTTTACATTTTTTAGCAATAGATACTGAAAGTAAAACATCTGTGCCGGTACTTTACTTCAGTTGCACCACCAGCAACTCAAAGGGCACATGAATGCATAAAACAGTGCTGTACAAAAGATACACAGAAATCCAGCCATATGTGGTTCACAAGAATATCTAAGGTAAATAGTAGCATTCCACATAAATCCCCCTCAACTACCCACCCACTCAGTCCCCACCCTTGGAAAAAAAAGCACCATTTCAGCACATATTCATAAAGGTTCTCTAATGGCTTCCAGAGGGACGAGGGGGCCTTCTCCTCAGACAGAGACATTTCACAGCCCCACAGGCAGAGCAGAGGAGAGCCAACAGAAAAATATCAAGTCTGAGAAAGAGAAAGAGAGAGAGGGAGAGGACGTCTTCATCATGAGTGGAATAGAAATGATGCCCCACTGGGTTCTATTAGTGAGCTTTTACATACAATGGAAGCCTCACCAAGCATGGCAACAATGCAAAACCTCCAGTTACTGTGGCAGGAATATGAAGATTGTTCAGGAAATCATACAGTACCTTTTGTATATCCAGTACAAATATTCTCTGGCTGGGGTGGACCATCTTTCAGATGTTATGGTATTCTGCTAATCATGACATCCATTATGATATTACAATTTTTACTACTGGCAGGTCTTTAATTTTATTCACATATTCAGGTGCATACTCACACACACACACACACACACACACACTTGAAGTGACCAAGCTGCTTTGCAAAGTAGTAACCTACCCATGGTAGCATAATTTGAGTTCAGTGTCTTCTTCAAGGACACTGAACAAATAGAGGAATTTGGGGATTGAGCCATCCATCAGAGATTGACTTCCTCCGAAGGGTGGGTGGCCTCCTCCTTAAGCGTAATTTATGGCACAGCAAATATGTCCCTCTACGTACACGTTTCCGTTCGGATGGGTGGGGAATGGGGGGTAGGGGCAGTTAGAGGGGTTTTCACACACCGGAGATGCACTCCTGCGCAGTCCTCCAAAACCCTAACTGCACATGGTGCAAGCATCTGCTGAATACTGATTGGTTCACAAGTGGGCCAGAATAGTGAAAGGAGCAACAGAGTTCACTGGGAATTGGAGAATTATGAAAAAAATTCAAAGATCACGAAGTACAGAATGAAAAGCAGGGACATTGGCTTCAGTTGACACTTTTCATTGTTTTTAACACTCACAGCTGCCTGATGGACCAACAACAGCACAAGCAAGAGTGGTCCACAGACTGGTTGTACCACACACTCTGTACACTGTCTCTATTGAGAACAGAGCTCTCTGCAGGCAGATGGGCCACCTTCAGACTGCCAGAGGACTGGACCATAAATTCCACATTATGTCACTAGGCATCATGCCAAACTCAAAAGGAAGACTCGAGCGCAGACACGGAGGAGCCAAATTTGCAATTTAGGCGATACTTTATTTACAGACACAAACTAAATCAAACTTAAGCACACTGGGCAAACTCAAATGTACTGAATGGTCATAGACATCAAGGCAGGGTACAAAATAGAAGCCTTGAACACTGGAAATGAGAAAGACTAGGGCGCTGAGACAACTCTCCGGAGCTTTGAGACATGGGGTCAGGGTACGCAGGAAGATCACGATGGAGAAGGAGAGGTCGGTTGGTATTCGAGGCCCAGGTAAAGGAATCCAAGCAATTATGGAAGGACGGGTGAGAAGTGACTGACTGAGACTTGTAAAAGTGAGAGTCTGTCCTGGAGGAATGGCAAGGCACAGGTGTGAGTCTGACGCGAGCTGGGCTTTCAGGAGGGCAGGCAGGTGAATGCTGGCAGCGAGAAGGAGATCCATTTCCTGAGGGAGCCGTAAGTGGTGCGAAAGATTAAACTGCTTTATATCCAGGAGGAAGTTTCCCGCAACAAGTAAGGATAACAATCATAGCACACAGTAATTTACTGAGTTTAGTGACAAGCCTAGTTACCACTGAATTGTAGCTGACTCTGGCGAGTAGTGAAGGCTTCTACGGGTCCTCAAATACCGGAACTTAATTGAGCTTAATGAAACGCAGCTGCTCCAGGTAGCTACACTGAAACAAGAATCCACCCCATGGGGAGGGGTCCCAGACGCACCAGCGGTAGGGTGAGGAGTTCAGCCATGTCGGAGGGGGGTCAGGGAAGAACTGAAAGGGGCTAGTTCTGGATACTGGATGGATGGATTGATAGATGGAGGGATGGATGCACTTGCATCACATTTTGTTTGCAGAGATTAGGAGAGAGACACGCACCACATTTGCATTTCAGCTAAGGTTATACTGCTGCTAGTCTTGTGTATGTAAAGGTGTCATAAACTTATATTGCAGCAAAACTTTGACTGACATTGAAAGACCACAGTAAGATTCAGCTAAACTATGAACAATGGACCAATTATGATGAGCCTTTAGTTCAAGTGCATTTACCATTTCTTCCTCATTACTGGGAATCAGAGGCAGCCCATTAACAATTCTTCATGAACAGAATCCTCTGCTCAACATGGTGCTCATTAAAACTGCATTGGGAAGGTGCCATTTTCACTTATTAGCTTAATTGCCAGGTCACTTAGATTGGACAGATGACAGTGAAGGTGCCTGTGCCAAAGGATATGTTTCAGTCAGCCACTGCTGCTACGGAGTCTAAGTCATCAGTTGCTGAACATATTCACATGTTGCATGCAGTATATGAGCCAAATTAAGGCACAGACAAATGAAACATGCTTGCTTATAAATTAAAGGCTACATATCATTAGCGTGGAAGTTGTGAATCCGTGTGAGGCTGGAACTCTTAGCTTGAGCTACTGTGTAGGTTATTCTTTTACATAGTCTTACCTACTCCATTCTTAGATGAACTGACATCTTAGTTAACCACAATTATCAGTTTTAGTAATCTCAGACTGCCTTACACTTCTTAATTTCTGATTGCCTCGTTAAACTACTTCCCCTAATTTTCATCAAAGTAAGAAATCCTGAAAAGCAAAGCAAGGAAAACACAATTACTGTGACCCTCTGATCCTCTGAAAGGGCAAATACACTTTAATATGTGCTCGTAGCCGCTGTGTCATTCAATGCCAGTATTCCCTTTTAGTGTCAACTTATTTCTGAGCGAAGCGTCGCGCGGTTTGTTTGTGAATATACAATGACAGGTATAAGAGATATAATAATTCTGCAGCCACAGTATATTCTAGTTATAGTTTAAATGAGCAGAGCGAGTGGACCCTGGCATGACTGTTGATGCCAGATAGGCAGATTTGTGTATTTCTTAAACTGCTGATCTCCTGGGATTTTGACAAGCAGCGGCGTCTAAAGTTTACTCAGAGTGGGGGGGGGGGTGCACCCAGTGAACGGCAGCATTTTCTTGTTGATGAGAGAGGTTAGAGAATGGCCAGGGGCTACTAGCGCGCTCTGTGAGTGGTGGACATGCAGTGTGTGTGTGTGTGTATCTGTGTGTGTGTTTATTCCACAGTTCTTATGCACTGTACTTCATAGACGGTGCCAGCAGCACCTTGTTATAACAGAATTTTTACCATGTTACACAATTCTGACTGTTTATTGCCCTATAGGCATTTTTGACACACGTCTCAGGCGCTACAAATTTCTTTAAAACCAATGAATTTCTTTTTAGGTAGACTATCTCAGTTTTGGATCGACCGCTACAGTGCAACAATTAATTATGGAAAATAATTTTTTATATGTCACTGCTTAACTATAATGTGCTTTCAGGTGTGCAATCTAAGGGCAGGTCATGTTTATGGAGGTTAGACATCTCGTTGTTTAGTTTTATGCCACGTTTCTTTACCTAGAGTGGAACAGGCGCTTCAAAGTCATGCAACCCGCAATAATAAATGCCCAATTTAAACTCAGAACTGAAGCTATATCTTTGTCATCACTTGATTCGCAGTGATGACATAATTAAAGCCTTGAGAGAGTACAAGGCTCCAGAACATGCTCGCAAATGACCATGTTCTCCATTCCCGTGGTTAAAAAACAAAAATCAATCATGAAAATTATCTCTATTCACCAAAGCCGGGCTTTGACACTGAAGACACAAAAAAAAGACAATTCACTCAAGACTATTTCTGCCACAATAACAGAAGCTTCAGTATTCTTGGGTTTTTAATTCTGTGGCTAAATCTTATTGCTCCAAGCACATCCTTTAATGTGGCTCTGAAAATATCACCGTTACCTTGCATGCTCTGAAACCAATCACACATTTCTCAGTTTGCTCACTAAGTCTCTCCATCACATGCACAAAGATATTCATCTGATTAAGAATATGGAAGGCCTTTTAAAGATAATCTATTTTTATTTGAATCTGAAACAGAGTGACATTTAAAAGAAAACCACATAAAAGCAGTTAAAAGTGGACTCGGCTGTCTTGAAGACAAGTAGAGTGATTAAACATCCAAATATTAAACTGAGGTCGCACACTGCAACAAAGAATTCACGAGGCATAAGAAAATATTCTACATCTTGTACCTTATCAAAAGAAATGCGCTAAATGACTTTGCATTCATTTTATAATACATATATCTGAAAAACCGAAGCTGTACAACTCGGAACAGGGAAAAGGGCAACTTTGTTACTTTGGAGGTAACAACAAAGAAATCACAGGTGTTGTGCTCCATGCTCTCTTAAACCTGCACAATGACTCTCCAACAATATAAAAGGAAGGAAGTGAGAGGGTTGTGTACCATGCTTCTCAGGTGAACAGCTGGACTGTGGAATATTTGGCGGGCAGAAAGTATGAGGCACAGCTGGCTTTTAAGAGGAAGAGCTCCCCTGGAGCCTCTGGGAGGTCACAGCCTGCTAGGCCGTGAAGCGTTGCTCGGCAGGAGCCGTGTGTAAAGGCAGAAGGCCTGTGCCACTGTGTGCAGATGTTCCAACCCCCATCCCCTACCCCGCTCTGCTGGCTGCTTCAAAACACACACAACACACGCACACGCGCGCGCGCGCAATGCAAAAAACCTTGGTGCAGGGATAATTTAACACACAAAGCAAACACTTAACACAGACACCTTTACTGGAACAGACACACACATTCATACACATACATCCACTTTCCATATCCTGTCTGCACAACCACATCACTTTCTTGTATCCTCCATAGCAACAAGCACCACCTCAGTGCTTCTGAGAGGTACTGCTGGAAACAATAAAGTATGTCTAAATGAGCTCTCCAAGGTCTGAAACACATAATCAAATGTAGGAAGGTGCCCCTCAAATGCAGCAGCAAACTGCTCCTCTTCACTTCATAACAGAGCAGCTTTTATTCATTACCCAGAGGAAAAGCAGAGTTATAGGACAAAGTAAAGATAAAAAAAAAAGCTCAAGGCTCCAACCTTCACACACCTTAGTATTATACCTTGTCTTTCACACTGTACCACATAGCATTCTGCAACAAATGCAATCAACAGAAGCATTAAAAAGTCTTTTCTTTAATTCCTATGCTGCGCACAATCACCAGCCTGTGTGCACCTCAGTGATCCAAGATGCATCACTGAGGTCCACGTCAAACCTTACCAATGCTTGTGGGATGGTTCCAAAAATAAACCTTCATCAAATAATGTCAGCCACAGGTGTGGCAGATCAAGGGAGATTTATCTCAGGTGGTGCATGTAGCATAGGAGATGGCACCATAGGATAGGTACAGACATCAGACACCAGCATCAGCAGTCTCCTGGCAGTGATGAACAGAGAAAAAGACAGAATGAGTGGCAGGTCCTAGTGAGGGACAGCACTCACTCGGCAATCTCCTCCTCACCGTCTGTCCACCCTGACAAACCCTTGCAAACCCAGGAGGCAAATCCTGCTGCTGACACCAGTGGACAAGCACATCTGGCAGCTAAGGTCCGCCAGGATCTACAACGAGAGGTCCAATCAGCCACTTGATATTCAGTATGCCTGCTTATTCTCTCAATAGGATGCCGGAGACTGTGCGAAAGAGTGCAGAATCAAGAGGAGGGCAACCTTTTAACGGAAGATTAAATATTAATCGGCCTGATCACATATCGCCGTAACTGCATTCAGCCATTGATATTCAGCCACTTATGAGGCCTTGATATGGAGAGATTATAGTGAGATCAACAATAGAAGAATAAAAGGTTAAAGGAGAAGCCACACAGGAAGAGATTTGCAGCTATGCGGCAACCCAGGACCACAGAAAGCCGGTGACATTCGGCAACTTGGAGCAACGACGGGGGGAATAACTGCTGGCAATGCAAACGTTTCTCAACTCCAAGGTGAGTGACCAAAGCAGCTCCCAATAAGAGCGATGGATATCGCTGACTGACATCTGCGTTAAACCTGTCCCAGTATGACAGCAGTTGTTGTTTTATATGTGTTGTTAGTTCTATTGCCCTTTCATTAATTATGTACTAGAAACTGGCCAAAGGCTATATTGTTGTCTACAGTGAAAATTAAATATTGAAGCTCCAGCTTTCACCCCTGATTTCATTGTGTTAACAAATATGTTTTGTTTGCAAAACAATTTGAATTTAATAATTCATCAAAACTGGGGGAGGCCATTATCATTCAGTATGAGCCCTGTGTAGGGCTCCAGATGTCAAGGATCATGTCTCGGTGCTGACAATACATGCAAAGCCTGTGCCCGCTTTTATACATTATTGAACGCAAATTCTGGAGACGGGGTTAGACATGGGCACAGAAACTGATACATAACATGTATAGAGGTGACCTGAGACTGTCTGTCAGGGAATAAAAATCGTGACAAAACTACAAAGACATATTTACACCTACATTCTGCATAATCAGCGCCCTCATTTGGGACTATAAAAGCTTTTGCTTTTACTGAAGGGGGATCAAACTACAGAACGAGATTTCTTGATGTAGCCATGATGTTATCAAGATTAGTAATAATATTACATGTTGAGTATAAGCTTTCCATTGTGATTGTCTCTCTTTTTTCTCTTTAAAGGTTAAAACCCCATAGGTCCAGAAATCCAGGGTAGAGCGAGATCATAGCATCCCAGCGGGCTATACCATTAGTCACCAGCATCATGTTGGCCATAAATCTAAAACAGCAGAATCCCGACTCCGCCTGGGAACATGAACGCAATCCTTAATACTGAAATGATTCTTTATTTGTCATTATGGGTTGAAAGGAAAGTGAAAACAGTGGCAATTACAGCTTTAACCCGGAACATCCAAACCTTATTGACCGCTCTGTCAGCCTTTGGTAACAAAGCTTGACTTGACATTCTGTTAGCAGCAGTGCGGGGGCTGCTGAATGGAAGGGAAGTGGTGGTTGATAGGCGTGACGGAGAAGAGAAAGAGAGAGAGACAGGGGACGCCTGTTTGGGATTTACAGCAGCGGCGTGCTCACCTAGCAGCTGACCGTACTGCTTCACAGGTCAGCCGCTCTAACCGGACTCCATTAATACGCCAGTCCACCTTGTGGCACACTTTATGCTCCAATGCATCCGCTACCTCAGGGACAACTTCACTGGCACTTTACTCTAGAACAGAGTAAGAGGGGAGCTGTGGTATCCAGGAACAAAGAAACCCCTCGAAAATGGGAAGGGGTAAAAGAAAAGTCACACAGAAAGTTTGAAGAGTAGATGTTGTTTCCTGTGTACTTTATTACGTGAAACTGTATGTATGCGGTGAACTTTGCGTGCTTGAGCTCAGACTTATAAAGAACTCGGTTTTAAAGGTCAAAGTGTTTTCTTTTTTTCCTTTTTGCTTTAAAGTTGACTCTGGTTCATCTGATATACCAGAGTTTATTTTTTTGGCCCAGTACCCTGAAGCACACTTTAGGGATGGGCATGGACATCATGGTATAAATGTGTTTTACGGTCAGGCAGCTGCCGGGCGCAGGCTGTTTTTTATGCTTTCTGGCCGAGTACAACATGGCCACCTGCTTGGTGTATACACTCTCACTGTTATGCTGAGCTTAATGGGCACGTTCTGCAACGAAACAAAGATATACAAGGATGTGTGCAAGGAACGCTTCCTGCTGCATATGGTGCACACTTAAGCAATTCATTGGTGCCATACGCATCAGGGGGCACAAATCTTCAGCTCTTTGCTGAGTCCAGAGCTCAGTGGGCCTGGGAGATACTGCCTGGTTCGTGAAACCCCTGGTGAATGACTTTCCTCCACAAGTCTATGTTTCCATTAGAACTTTATGTGTCACTCCTCTGACAACTCTTTTTTCCTAAGCTCCAGAAAGCTGATTATGATGAGACACTGTGTGGAGGTACTGCAACTGGGAGGGGAATCACAGATGATCACCCCAAGGGTTCACAGACGAGAGTGTGTTTTTGAGCTGTGGAGGGAGGTGAGTGGCACTCAACCACCTGGTCTTCTGATAAACAAGTTCATGTATGAGGAAGAGCGAAAATGATTATTAGAAGGATTTCAGAGTGTCATCCCTCCCTCTCTCCTGCTATCTTGCTTTCACTGCGAGCGGCAGAACAAAATTACTCCCCGCCAGTGAATAATAAGGAAGTTTATGAAACGTGACGAGTGCGGCGGCGCTCTACATGAAATACCAATGAGGGAGGCGCCCCAGCGTAGCAAATGCTACATCCTAATATCAACAGTCACCTTGTGTTACTCCCACTGCTCTCCGGAAGGGCACATCACAGGCAGAGTGGGAGCACACAGCATAATGTGGTGACACCAAAAGTCCCGGTGTTGGCTCGCAGGCCAATGCAGGTGAATGGGCACATGCAGGCAACATGCCCCCACACCACCGCAGCAGACTGGCACCGGGGCAAGGGAGGCCGCCATCCTCACTTGTGCGCTGGCGTGCTGCGTGGCATCTTCAGTCAGAGATGGGGGTCAGAGGAAGTGTACGCATGACTCGGATACAGTTGTCACTCAGTGTTTGACTAAGTGAGTCAACTTGAAGGAATGTGTGAAAATGAAGGTAGTGCACAGATAATTACCAGAAAACAATTGAGAGTTGGGATTTTTTGATTATAGTATGCACAGTGCAGACCGCGGCTCACAGTGGTAACCCAAGGCTAGGTGCCCAGCAGCTAGCCTTGGGTTTTGTTTCAGCTGATTATTGACTTGTGTTCTTTTTATTTGTCTTGTCTGTGTGTGTGTGTGTGTGTCCCACAAAATTGGGCCTTGATGTCCTGCAAATGTTAGAAATAAATTACACACCAGCTGAAGAGAATTCCTGCCTCCAAGTGTGCTTCCTCCACCACGTCTCCAGCCCAGTTACAAGTACATTTCTAGTACATTGACTATTCATATCATGCTATGATATAGTAGCACAGAACAAGACCAAGAGAGCACTTGTCTTGAATTCAAACTCCTCATTTCCAAATTTTCATTTTCACTTCATTTTGCCTTTAGCCTTTGAGAACTTCGAGAAACCCTCATTTTTTACACCAAGAAAATATACAAATATTTTCTCTTTCCACTTATTATTGAATTCAAAGGTCGTCTCAATTTTGTGGCACTTTTAATTGACTGCCTTTGTTCGGGGCTCATTGCGATATTTGTTTCAACCGTGTGGCTAAGGCCCAGCTTTGTGTTTTGGATGATTTCGGTTCACATCCCCGACTCAGAGCAAAACAAGCAGCATGGATCCATGAAGTCGAGCACACTGATCAATGCGTGTTCTTCCACAGTTTCTCCCTAGATTTAGAAACTTTCATTGTTTGATTTTGAGTTTGTTTGTTTGGCTGAACCCCCCCCCCCCCCCCCCTTTTTCTTTTACTTTTTTTAACCATCCCTTAAATTATTTTTTTTTTT
>VUQK01016445.1:29904-40488 GCA_015106715.1 Bujurquina vittata
AAAAAAAAACAAAACATCTTTTTTTTTTTTTTTTTTTTTTTAATTCAAAATAAAAAAAAAAAAAAATTTTTTTTTTTTTTTTTTTTAAGTGTCTATAAAAGAGAAATTCCAAAGAAAATGTTTCCCGGTTAACAAAAATAAATTCTTTTGTATCGAATAATAAACAAATTGTTGGATTTCTGCACTGATTTTCCCTGTTGTCTAGCATGGGCGGCGATAAGTTGAAGTCACAGTGGAGAAGAAGGTCTGAAAAATGATTAAAATGAGAAACATTTTCTTTAAATGTGTTTTCAGACTAGTAATTTCCCTAAGCTGCCATTGGACATGACAGCATTATCACTTTGCCTTTGACACTGTGCAAGATAAAGCAGTGAGGACACCAAGGTCCAAATATGTTGCTTTTATAGGTAGGAGCTGTCTCATTTATCATGTACTAACACCTAGAGCTCTCTGTAAGCTCCGTCCATAAGTCAGAGGGGCAGGTATCTTCTGCCATGCTATAAAATGAACTGAAGATGTAATTTTAGACCTGAGTATATGACAAAACAAAAGGTGAATACTTGATAAAGAAATACTTGTGATATGTGAATACATAAACGCCTATGGGCAAACCACACACAGGAATAAGAGACAAAGTACCTCCCAGAAATCAGTTTATATAACAAAGTGGTTATTATTTAGTATCATATTCCATTACATAGTTTATGGAAGGACAGTGTGCATAACCATTTTGTTTTTTTCATGTTCCTAAGGATACAAATAAACTTAAAATGTTACAAATATAAATGTTTCTTAAGACAATAGAACATACTCAGTGACAACAAGAAAGGTAGGCAGGGATATGGCAGCTTACACACCATGGTTGGACAGGGTTTGTCAACAGTTATGAACATTGTTTGTTGATTCAGCCACAATTGTTCTTCCACAAATCAATAGTAAGCGCTAACAAAGTCGGAAAGAACTGGATATGTGGCAGCTGGGAACTATTTACCAAAAGAAATGCTTTGCAAATAGTTCACTCTGTTAGTGGCAATGTTGTATTTACGAATGTTAAACAAATCTTTCTCCGCCTGAGCAGAATAACTTGTGAGGTAAAAGTGCACAGCCAGTTCCATTTCAAACTTTGAACTTTTACTTTAATCGCTTGCCACGGCGCGGCGAAATGACGCCGTTACCTTCATACCCCTGCCTCCTCGTTTTTACGATTACAATGAGAACATGCCATCAGCTGAGGTTTGTTAGTTACAAACAAAAAGATGATGGGCTGATATGTTGATTTTTACAGTAATGGCAGACCAATTCAGGTTCACTGTCACTGAATTCTTGCTATTTTTCTAGAAAAACACATTACTCTGAATATTCTACAAGATGGGATGGGGGGGTGGGAATACACAATCACACACAGGGACAATGGGAATGATGCCATTGTAGAAGCTTCTCTTACAATTGAAATCATTTCAAGTTTCGTGTTTTCACCCATTGCTTTCCAGCTTCCTATTCAGCTTCGTATTGTATCTTTCAAGAAACAATACTGTACTGTATATACTCAAGGTGAACACTGTTGCAGGGAAGATCTGATCGGGAACTTCTACAATGGCCAACATCGTAGCTCTTAGTTCAGCACGTTACACATCGGAATCATTACAAAAAGTTTGTTTAAATTGCATCTTTAAAAATACTGTTGGCCTACCCCTCAGCCTCCTGGAAGTAGAATCTTTAGGCGGAACAAATACCCTGGAAGTACACGTTCTAGAACAAATAATTACCAGGTCTTGACAGAACTTAATGGGGTGCACTTAAGTCTTAGTGACTTTATTCACCATATAAAATCAAAAGCAAATGTCTAAGTAAGAACCAGGAATAAAAACAGTGAAATCGTAATAAATATAAACCACTGAGAATGCTGTCACTTTCTGTTATTGTTACCATTATTATGGTAAGAACCAAGATTTTTAGTAGATGCATCTATGGCATCAATTTGAACATCCTAGGTGACGTCTTTCTCGAGTTATCGCATTTATAAAGTTATAGTTTATAGAGTTAACGCATCAAATTGAAAGCTGGCCGCCCGGCCGCCCGCCCGCCCGGTGGGGTGACAATACCCCATTAGCCTTTTTTAGGCTGAGGGGTAAAAAGATGTTTGCAAAGAAATAACACTTGACTAGCATAATAACATCAAATGTCCTACTCTGAATGACTTAATTAGATCAATGTTAAAATAACAGTTACATTTTTAAAAGAGCTTTTGTATGTACAACCTTTTTCATCATTTGAGGAAAAAAAAAAGCAAAACAAACACCTGCCAAATGTGGAACAAAGTGAATTAAAATGAACAAAAATATTTCAGTCAACTCTTTTAAGAAAAAGATACTGTTGCTGCTAACGTCAAACCACTGGTTGTTTTAGCATCTGCAGGATCCAATCATAAGGGAGAAACGCACTCACTATCACTGTAGATTATGGTGCTGATGGAGAACAATGGCCTTTATTAATAACTTGAAACTGTGCAGAGGGCAAGTAGCTATCAGGAAGTCAACATCACTGCATTCTTGGCTGTGTGCAACACATCATTATAATGGCAATGGCAATTTTATTTATATAGCATATTTCATTATACGTAAACTCAATGTGCTTAACATGGAAGATAAAAGCATAAAAACCTGTGTGGATTTACAATGCCTTAAGGCGGTGAAAACAGCAAAATAAAACTTTACCAAAAAAAAAACAAAAAAACCCTCCTATGAATGCAGAAACCTCATTCTCTATGCTTTCTCTGTATGACTGCTCAAACCTTATATTCAGAAGAGAATTATTGTCTTCTTAAATATGCAGACTTCTCAGAGTATTGTGGGTGCACCTTGAGCCGAGATGATGTGTAAAATTGCATTTTTAGAAGTACGCAGGCTGGGAGAGGAGGCATCATGAAACAGACACGTCATAAGCTGCACTGGCAGATTGCTTAAATGAAAAAAATCTCCATCTATTCAGCCCAGGAGTCAAGCACATGGAATCCTATTTTGCCTGAGTTCCTGTTCCGATTACTGAGCTGGCATGGCGCACACAGACACTTGCCCCAAACAGAAACACAAAGACACACAAAGCCTAGAGCTGAGTTCTGTTATTAGCATGGTAACCTGTCTTAAGGTAAAATGGGTGCTTATGCCTTTAGTGCAGGGGAATTGGAGGGCGTTTGGAGACTCACTTGCTAAGACAAGGATCATCTTGTCTACTGTGCCCCTCAGTCGATAATCCCGCTTGTGCCCAGTCTCCATGTGGATTCGGTGGTTGATTTTAGTAGCATCTGCTTACAGTTGAGGGAAGTAAGGGAACAGGGTCGCCCCTGGCATGAATAAATGAATAAATAGTTCACGTGAAGCTGTGTGACAGTGGGCCCATACAGAGAAACAAGCTTACAACAAAGTTTCTATCATGTACACAAACACCAACTAGCAGGTGGTTGTTTAGAAGAAGTTTCTCCAGGTAGAGGAGTTACAGACTCCGCCTCTTTGTGTCCTTAAAACCCCGCAGTTCTGGCCCCATACCTCCTCTCAGTACAATTTGAATGTTTTTTAACGTAAAAAGGCTTTCACTTTTCTTCCTCTTTTTTTAAATAAAATCCTGTCTAAGGTTTCACGAGATCTGCGATTTTGGTCTACTGTATACATTGTACTTTTTAATATCAAGTTTTTTAAAAAATGTCATAATTTGGGATGAAGCAGACACTTTCACAAAGTTATCCACATGTTAAAATACAAACTTCCTCCATCTGGAACAAGCATCACCTCAAATTATTATTATTTTTGTTACCATAGTGACAGGTCCTACTTCAGGCGCTGATGACAACGCTGCCTTTTTTCTAACAACCTCAAGAGGTTGCTTACATAAACAGTGGACATTTTTAACCCTGTTCAAAAATTTGCCTTTTTTTTTTTTTAACTTAAGGGAGCAATAAACAGAGTGAAATAGATTAATAACAAAAATAATAGTAATATTGTGGTGAAAACCTGTGTGATCACAGGAAAGGTCAAAAAGTTCTTGCCAGTTCCTCCTGGCAGTAAGATGCATTTAAAAATGTGTCAGTCTCTCATGTTAAAAGCAAAAGCGACCTTGGGACAGATCAGCACCTAAAGGCAATGTTAGATATTAGACAACTGAAAATAAAACGCATCTTGTCAAAATGGAGATTACAGTTTCAAAATCCATGAGTCACATGCTCTGAAATATCGGTGCAGACAGGGGCCGGCTCTTGTGGCTTTGTGGGATATGCAATGAACTGATTTACAGAGACGACTGCTAAAATGTAACAGTGAAAACTGTCCTGATGTTGGTTGAAGGAGGTACTAGCAGAAATTTAAACAACTACTCTGTCTTTGATAAAAAAAAAAAAACACAAAACACACAAAAACTTAGTGAGCTGTTGAAGAAAACATCAGCAGGTTGAAGGCTTGCCAACGCGGGTGTTAAATCCCTGTTTTCCATTTAGAGGGCAGCTGCCCCGCTGCTTGTTTGCAAAAGAAAGGATGTGTAGTATGTTCGTGAGAATGAACTACTCTGCAGTCTTTCTTGGCATTATTCCTTTCTTCAGTACACTGCAATGTTCATTACATGTTTCACGTCAAAACTGCGTGTGAAGTATTTTGATTACAGAAGGATTAAAGTAGTAGGCTTAGACTTGCAAGAATAAAAATGGATTTTCAAAATATGAAAACATTTCATTCGTCTGCAGTAGCCTTTAAAATGTATTGTTTTTAATACATTTGCTTTGACTTTTGTTTCAAAGCAGTTCGAGTGGACACAAACATTTAAAGTGATGAGCAATTACTGAATAAATAAAGTGTATGAAACTGGATGAAAATTAAATGCCAGATTATTCAGTTCTGTGTGGCCTCTTTAGGCTTTTTTGTTCTGTACTTGGTGCTGTGTGTATGTGTTATTCCTTTGAGTTTGTGTGTGTGCCACAGCAAGGGGTGGTCTGTCCCTTCTTCAGCTGTCTTCCAGGTCTCCTCCTTGCAGCCCTCTTTGGCACTTATCTAGCGTCTTATGGTAGGCGCGGGTGATCATCGACCTTGGTGATTTGTGTTGTGTCGTGAGCGAGACCTTTCCAGGACTGCACGGCGGTTGTCTGGTTAAAAAACAGGAAGACAAAGAATTAAAAAAAAAGAGTGTGAGAATGAGAAAAAACATGAAAGTGCTGGTACATTGATTCATACTAGCGCAGGAACTGAAAGTAAATCAAAGACTGCATAGAAAAACTAAAGAAGGTAAAAAAAAAATGAAGATAGGGGAGAGAGGAGAAACGAGATGAAGAAAATCCAGGCTGGTTGAGAGCTGAGCAGCAGGGAAGGAGGGAGAAACAGAAGAAGCTGCTGAAGTGGAGGTGCTTGTCTCTGGTGTCATAGTAACTTCATTCAGCTCATGATCCAGGCTCCTACTCGAGTGCCCCCAAACTATTCTCTCATCAGAAGTAGAATATGCACAATAGACAGAGTAAATCCACGCATTCAGGCACACACAAACCAATAACACTGCAAAAATAATATACATATGGGCTTTTTCCATTAGACCAGGGTGAAGTGCTTTCAAGTCAGTGTGCTGTCTCCATGATGACACTTTTCCACTATAGTCTCCCTGCAGGGGACAGCTGCACTGCAACAAGCTGCTGCGGCGGTGTTTGATAGCAGAGCTGCTCATGGCCAACCTATGTCGGTGTCCTCTCCTGTCTTCAGTGGAGAAGAAGCGCTGGAGAGCAGAGAGACAACTCTTGGAATTCAGCTCTCACTACTTTTGCAACTTCTACCTGAATTTTGAAGTTTAGCTGAAGTTATGTGGCTCATTCAGATGTCAGCCTTGTATTACTGATAACTGAATGTTTTCCGTTGTATCAAGTGCGCTAAACATTTCCTGCCTTTGCTGCTCAATGATAAAAGCTTTTGACTGGCGAACTGGCAAAAGCCCTAATACAGAACCCAGACAGAAGCATTGTGTTGCAGTCATTCAGAGTCAGAAAGATCCTTTGAGAAATGAAAGGGAACAACATGTTAAAAGTCCAATCTTCAAACACTAACATGAGTCAAAATATACAAATGAAATGAAATTAGCTCTATATACCAGCCCCTTAGGCCTAGCTACATGTACTAGTAGCAGAGAATATGTCATTGTGGCATTTGTGGTCAGAAAGCAGGCCAGTCACACTTTGGGTTTTCCTCTTGCCAGTTCTATGACAGAGTCATACAAACACTACCTCCTATGCTATCCAACCATAGCTGCCCAGAAATGCCCATGGCATCCACTGGACAGCCAGGTGGCAGGTGGGGCTGAATAGAACCAGGAAGCATAGCCATGGAGATGACTGCAGGCACACCCACACAGGACTCCCTGGTATTTCCAAGCGTTCTGTCGCCAATGTGCCCATTACTCAGTGCCAGCTGTAGGGTGCCAGGCGTCCCTGGCTGGGCGTTGTTTAATGGCATTTGCTCCATCCATCATGTCAGGTAATGAGCTGAGAGTGACTGTGATGCTGAGAAAGGCATACACAAACATGTTCGCACACAAGATCCACACCGACTCCCACATTCGCAGTAGAAAACAGAAAGCACTCCTTCAGACTGGATACAAAGCATCATGCAGATGGTGCACAGGAGGAGAGGGGGAGAAAGAGGGAGGGATGAAACAGAAGGACCAAAAGGAAGACAGATCAAGATGTTTAAGAAAAACAGATAAAGGTCCTGCATTCTCAATTTGTTTTAGTACAACATAGACTCATATGCAATAGGGCATTGCTAAAGCTGACATGTTCTGGCAGCGCATCCAAACATATCACAACTAGTTATTCATGGACTCATTTTTCTGTCCACAGGTTGTGCTTTTTCTGTGAGCGTGACTTACAAAACCTTCCTCCTTTCAAAACAAGAAGCAGCATTACGCAAAAAAAAGAAAGTGAAAATGGGGACAGTTTAAAAGAAAGAAAGGAAAAAAAAAACTAGATCATCCACAATCTATCCCTGCCAATCATTTGCAAGCCCAATTGCTGTAACCTCATTTCTGTGCAAGCAGTCCCCTTTAACCCTCATTCTATCAGAGGAACATGAAAAACAGAGCTCAGAGAATACAGACCCACTGTCTCTGATCTGAGGTCATCTTGGGCTACATCTATTACTGTAAATAGGAAATGGGAAAGAAAATAGGAATGGGAAAAACAATGGTGAATGGGAGCAAAGGAGGCTGTATAAAGAAGGCATTATGAATTGTTAGATCAGTAAAATCACAAAAGACAAACAAAAAAAAAAATGTAAGAAGAAAATAGAACTAAAATTACATCTACCAGGAACGTGAATGATGGTAGCAGAAATACTATTTTCCTATTAGATTAGATTATTATATACATTCTTTGAGTGATGTTATATGAGACATTGTATAAAGAATGCTCAGCATCAAACCAACGTTGTCATTATTTTATTACATGGAGCAGCCTCTGTGCTTTCTATCAGGTTATTAAAGTAAGCCACCATTGTCAAAACACAGGACTCCAGTATACGCAAGTAAAACAAGGGCTTTCTGGATCTTCCCCCTTCACCAATACAGTGTATGTAGGCCTATTTACATTTAATCCTGATATTAATTTAAAGTACAGATGTATAGATAATTATATGAGAACTGTCTACATTATAAGGGCAAACTGTTGGTTATTTGGAGAAGAAGTCATTTTGTATTCTTTGTAAACTGAAAAGAATGGAGACCATTAATGTGGCCACTTGTTGAAACCCTACAGGAAAACTGCCATAAGCTGGAGGCAGCTTTTTTGTGGAATAACAAATGACAAGTGCCCTTTTGGGGGTATTTGTGTCTTGCCTAACTGCCTGAATATATTGGAAAGCTTTCGTCAAAGACTTTGCAAAAAACGAGAAAAACTTCCAGCAAAATGCATCTCCCATCAGACGATTCTTGAATGGAGAGCTACTGGCTTCTCATAAAGACTTTTCTGTTCCTATGTTCAGGTGCATAAAAGCCCATCTTTTCCCACCCCACATCAATCTATCACAACAATTGAACAAACAGCAGCCATTTCTACTGGGAGAGGAACATTACTAGTAGCCTCTACTGAATTGAAAGCTCCAAGCACACGCATGCACGCACACACACACACGCACACGCACACACACACACACACACACACACACACACACGCAGGAAGAGAGGGAAACAAAGTGAGACTGGGGAGAAGGAGAAGAGATTCACACAAAAGACACTCTACGACTATTTTTTTTTTTTTTGGTGCGCTGATTGCAACTCTTTCTACTTGCATTGGTTTTGATGGCTTCTTTACCTGCTTCTCCCAGAGGCGACATTTTTCCCTGTTACAGTAAGACCGACACAGAGGAGCACAGAAACAGGAGAAAAATTGACAAAAGAAGAGCTGATATTCCATGTTACAACAGGGAGATGTTGGCATACCAGAACTTAATTAAATGCTGGCTGGCACCGTTTCTCAAAATGTTACTAAAAGCACCAAGGATGGCAGATGGAGGGGGAAGTCACTGCTACACACATGCACGCGCATACACACACACAAAATCTCTTTTTCTCTCTCACACCAACAGAGGGAAATACATTGTTCCTTTAGTGTTAGCAGAGGAAAATCCTTGCATGTATATCATGATGATCCCTGCCACAAGGGAGAAGCTCTGAATAAGACAAGGGTAATAGGAGGAGGAGAGGACGCCAGATTACAGAACAGCTAACGTAGAGGCCTTTAAGACGGCGAAGTCAACTCCAGGCTTCTCCTGACTGTTTGGAGGGCTTCCAGTGAGACGCCATTTCTTCATATGATAGATGTTACATTATGTTAATGGCTAATTGCACAGAATTACATCATGATGCAGTTCCGTTATCGGCTAAAGAAGGAAAAGCTATCATTCATCTACCGAATGGTTTTCACATTGGATACTTTCAGGACAGTAACAGCAGTAAGACTTGGGAGGTATTACGCTTTGTTAGGTAAATAGCATCTGGGTGGTAGATGCCCAACAGTCATGTCTACTGACCCAAGGCCACAATACAAAGGACACCATAAAAAGATCAAGTTCACATAATCAGCAGCCTTGTGTGTAAAGAGCTTCAGAAGGAAAATATCAGGAGTAGGTAGCAGAGCTGTAGCTCTTGTGGTATAGCTTTGTAAATCTTGCATTGACTGCCTTTTTTGTTAAATAAGTTAGCGATGACACGATGTCTCTGACATGTCACTGCCTTTGTCTAATTCTCTCTGTCTGAGGTACTCCGCACTTCATAAGCTGATGAGTTGAAACATAGAAAAGGTGATTAAATCTCTGCTTGCTGCACATCAACATGTTGTTTGCTTCTCTGTTGAGGGGGAAAGCGTCTGCAGCACTAGCAACAGGAACAGCAGCAGCCTTCTATCACTCCTTTTCATCTCCTTTACCTCCCGCCTCCCTCCCCTCTACCAGCCTCCGAGCTACAGAGTAATGGAACTCCGTACACAGAAACAAGATACGACATATAAATGGGATGCAGAGTGAGAGAAGCTATTTCTTCTAACTGAAAATTATGGCCCAGGTACTGCAAAACTACAGTTGTGGCAAATATAGCTGCTTGTTCACTGGTAAGACTAATCATCCCAAATAAGTAGCAAGAAAGAAAACATTGTGCTGAGGTGGGAAAAAGTCACTGTGTCCTGTGTGATTTTACCAGATGCTTAATCACCAATAAGCTGAAAGGTATACAAACCAAAGACTAAGATTTAAGTGTTAAAAGTGCAACAAGCTTTTGTTTCTGATTCTAGTCTTTTTTTTTTTTAAAGAAGAGCTAGATTTTCCAAAAGCAAACAAGCAAACAACAACAACACAAATAATCAAAATGATTTGAAACAATTTTTACACTTATTTTCTGTAGCTAAGAATTTTTTGTTTCTTTTTTTGTTGCCGCAAGCCGAGAATATTAACTGTGGTTTGCAAAAAAGTTCATTTTTCTTCTGGTAACAGAAACTGAACAGATGCTGATGTTTTTGTTGCAGAGCTGTTCCGAGTACAAAAACAGATAAAAACAAAACAAAATGGACAAAAAATGCTGAAATCCATCCATCCATCCATATCCATCCATCCATCCATCCATCCCATCCATCCATATCCATCCATCCATCCATCCATCCATCCATCCAATCCATCCATCCATCCATCCATATCCATCCATCCATCCATATCCATCCATCCATCCATATCCATCCATCCATCCATATCCATCCAATCCATCCATCCATCCATCCATCCATATCCATCCATCCATCCATCCATCCATCATCCATCTATCCATCCATCCCAGAAAACAATTTTTGTGCCATTTTTTTAATCAATGTTTCAGTCTAATTTTCAGCTGTTTTCATGTACACTCAACAACAAAAATGTCGTATTTCCATAACGATAATTACCAGCACCTTTCAATTCCACTCAGAGGAAAAGCTACATGATAAAACATGTAAACCAATTAGCATTCAAGCATGCATACGCTACAATTTTACATCATGTCACCAAAAAGATGCAACCATAGTCAAAGTGTTAAAATTTGTAGTAATAC
>VUQK01016446.1:1784-13556 GCA_015106715.1 Bujurquina vittata
ATATCACTGTGCCACTATTAGGACATGAGAGGATCTGAGCATAATTACAACTGTTTATTCCATTAACGTAATGGTTTAAATACAGGTAAGAACTGTTTTTGCCCTATCCTTTCAGCTGCATGTGAAATAGTGGGAGAGTAAGCAGGTGAGGAGGCTGACTTGCACATTTTATATATGGGTAACAAATACAAGGCCTAGGTGTCCTGTTTTCTGAATATATTTCTATATTAGAGGTTATAAAACCACAACATTTCTTTGCTTGCCAATGGAGCAAAGAAAGCAATGAGATTTCTCCTGAGAATCCACTTGTCATTGAAAGACAAAGGATTTAGATGGTCTCTAAAAACTACAGACTTCCTTCATTTTGTTTTAGCAGCATCAATTTATTTAATAACAATTTGTCCCATTTTCATTTAAAGCTAATATTTCATGTAAATCTTATTATGGTACAACACTGGAATTCACTGAGCTCCTGAGAGCGACCCATTCTTTCACAGATGTTTGTAGAAGCAGTCTGAATGCCTACTGTAGGTGATTGATTTATACACCTGTGGCCATGGAAGTGGCTGAAACACCTGGATCCAATGATTTAGCTGGGTGAGTGAATACTTTTGGCAAGTAAGAGGACAAAGAAAGGCTTCTACCATTCAAAAAGACTATCAGGGAGGCTGGGGTTATATCATTTATATCATAACAAGATTGCTATTAAAAACTTGTCCACCAAAAACCTTCTAATGGTTTGGAGGGTTTTCTCTAACAAGCATTTTAACCTGTTAACATCCAGCAGGTCACCAATAATTTGTGTTACTTTTTGTTTTAGCCACATGGTAAAAAGTCAAATATTCAGATACCAGATGTTACCTTTCAAATGAAATCTCACGCATTTGTTTTGGCGTCGCAGCTTTTCTGTTAAAAGCTTTTCTAGTCAGGTGTTCAAATGTGGAAGAAAAAATGAAGAAGAAATTGCTCTGAGACAGTGAAAGTGATTTAGTTTTGTATTATAGGAGATATGTGGTAATGTGACGATAGCTGAAGGACAGGCTTGAAGGCTGGGCGAAATAAGTTCCTGGCCCCCGGCTCAGATTTGAAAAATACTGTGGGAAGTTTTATTGTGTGTACAACTGAGCTCTGAGATAATAATTAATAAAGAAAACACTTTTCTCTGAAGTTTGCTGAAGCAAACTTTGCAGTTTAAAGGCCTGTGTGAAGTGATTTCTCACAGTGCTGAATCTTATATACATCAGCTGGTAGAGCTTGGCAGCTGCAGTACTACTTCTAACAACTCACTACCACCTCTGAGCTCCTGTGACTCTCCATCTCAGTAAGTGCTTACCCTTGATTCATGCTTATGACATGTCCCAGAGTGTGGTACCCCCCAGCTGCAAAATGTTCCTTGTAGCGGCCCATCTTTATGGTGTCCAGCCACTCATCTACTGAGTTACAGCTGCTGAAGTCGGGGAGAGCTCTCTCCATCGGCGTAGGACTGTTTAAACTGCAGCAAATAGAGACAGATGGCAGTAGATCAGCAGAGAAAGGAAGATGTATCGGAAGACAAAAAGATTAGTTGAAGAGAGCCTGAAAACGAGAGGAGTCCGAAAGTGAGCAAGAGGGAGAATCCTGAGGGAAAAGGGGGGCTTTGAAATGCACGAGTATGGGAGACAGGAAATCAATAGCAGTTAAAATGATTGAGAAGAGGTGGTGGCTGTGGTTGTGGGATGGCTGCTTCGGGTAGATTAATACAGGGAGAAATGCTTAACACTCCTCTGGCTTCTATGCCTTTTACGCTTCCTACTGTTTCTCTCACCTCACGGTGCCATGCACCATCGACTCCATAGGACCTGAGATCTGAACTGAGCAATTTATACAGGTCTAACTTCAGCCCGGGTGTCCTCTCAAACCTGCTCCCAGATTCACTATGGATCAATGTCAATATCACAGCGAGGCTTTTACTTAATGCACAGCGCGTCTATCAGAGATGAGCTTATTGGAAAACGAACATGACCGCTCGCTTCATCTGCCAGACAACTTTGAGGGAAACTTTAGGCTGCAACTTTATCCCACCGCGCCCATGCTTGATAGCAGCGGGATGGGATTGGATTTACTCTGCTTCCCACACCAGGATAGTTACTTAGTATCTCAACAGTCAGTCACCATATATTGTCCAGGAGATCATCTTCTCAGGCCCTCACAGGGGGTGTCCTGCTTTGATTTGCAGCTTAATCCGTTAATCACATGAACCAATATTTGATTAAATTTTGGCGAGCTGTCTGGCCAAATTAAATCAAAAAGACTCCTCGGCATGTCACATAATGCACTCATGTTGCGTCGCTGCAAATACGGATTTATTCAGTTGCCCACCCACCTGCAGAGTGTGTCCATAGACTTCAGGTTCTCTGGGTTGCGGATTAGCTTGTCAAGAACAGTGACTATCTGGCAAAAGCGAGGCCTCTCGTTGCGATCCTTCTGCCAGCAGTCCAGCATGAGTGTGTGCAGAGCAGCAGGACAGCCCATAGGAGCAGGCAGCCTGTAGCCCTCCTCAACAGATTTGATCACCTGTACACATCCGGTCAAATATGCATGAGGCCACAGTGTGTAGCATAAAAATAACAGGTTACCTCTGGTCAGTAAATGGTATTTAACTCAGCAAACACCACTCACATCTCTGTTAGTGAGGTTCCAGTATGGTCGCTCTCCATAGGACATCACCTCCCACATGACCACACCATAGCTCCACACATCACTGGAGGAGGAGAACTTCCTGTATGCGATGGCTTCTGGGGCTGTCCAGCGGATTGGGATTTTTCCACCCTGTCAGGAATACAGAGAAATTCAAGCATGATACAGATGCACTTTTGAAAAATGTAAGAGAAAGCTTGAACAAGTGTTGTCTTAAACTACTAAAATATATCACTGAGACACACCAGCTGACTTGGTGTGATGGTCCATCTTTAACATAAACGCATTAGTTTATTTTGTGTTACACTCGTATTCCCTGAACCATCCTGCTGCCTGAAGACTTGATAAGCAGGGATTCCTAGCTCCGAGTATTTATTATAGGGGTATTCCCATTCTAAGAATGCTTGAGAAGCGCCCTCCAACCCCCATCCCCACCCCCAAAAATAGAAAAAAAATATAGATCTGAAAATCTGGGACTGAAATTTAAAAATCAAGCAAATGGACAAAGCATTAGCATGAAGGAACTTAAAGTAAATAGTTAAAAAGCTAGATGGTGGTGGAAATAGATCAGAGTCGGCTAACATAAAATGCCACATCAGCTTAAACAATTGGATAAATTGTTAAAATTGTCTACTATTATTGAAATACTAAATACTAACTCTAAGATGGTTAGCTAAAAGTAAAATATAAAATGTTTAAAACGCTTACTAGCCGAATAGTTAAATTATTAAAAGTAAAAGTAACCGATAGCCTAAACTAGTTAATGGAGCCTATCCCAGCTGCCATAGGGCAAGGGTGCACCCTGGACAGGTCGCCAGCATGTCGCAGGGCTAAGACAGAGAGACAGACCACCATGCAGACCTATGAGCAAGTTAGAAACACCAATTAAACTAACCTCAGTAAATGCATGTGTTTGGACTTTGAAAGGAAACAGGAGCACCTGGAGAAAACCCACGCAAGCATGCAAAAAACATGCAAACTCCACACAAAGGTCCTCAAGATGGATTCAAACCCAGGCCCTACTTGCGGTGAAGCTAACCACTGTGCTGCCACACCTCATTTCCTTATATTTTGCTAGGAAAATGGAAAATAGTTGCAGCAATCTTTTTTAAACATGTCCAAACATAAGTACACATGGAAATACAGAATTTAAAAAAGAGTTTCTACATTTCTTTGGAGCTTGAAAATCAATATTTAGAATGACCACCTTTATTCTTCAACATAGCCTGAACTCTCTTAGGCAAGATTTCTTGTAATTTCTTTAAGCAGTCATCTGGAATAGTTCTCCAGGCTTCTTAAAGGACATTTCAAAGTTCCTCTGTGGCTGTTGGCAGCCTTTTGTTCTATTCCCTGTCAGGATCCCACACTGCTCTAATATTATTGAGGTGCAGGCTCTGGGGAGGCCAGTCCATGACTGATAGTGTTCCATTGTGTGTTTTTCTATCCAGGTATGCTTTTACTGCATTGACATTGTGTTTTGGATCATTGTCATGGTGAAAAATGAAGCTGTTGCCAATCAGATGCTTTCCAGATGGCATTGCATAGTAATAGTAGACAATACCATCAATTTTGACAAGCTCTCCAGCAACTGACTGAAATGCAGCCCAAAACACAGAGCCTCGCATGTTTTAGACACTCATGTTGTACCGTACGTCTCTCCTGACCTTCTCCTACATATCGATAATGATTTGAACAAAACATTTTGAATTTGGATTCACTCCATAAGGCCTATTCCCACTGATTTTCAGTCCAGATCTTGTTTAATTCGACATACTTCAGCCTTTTCGCCCTGTTTCCCTTCTTTAAGAATGGCATCTTAACAGCCACCATTTCTGATCAACTGAAGGGCCAGATGCATCTCTCAGGTCATGTCCAGTCTTTGCTGGATTTCCTTTTATTGACTTTCAGATAGAGTTCATCTGCTGTAAATAGTTTTCTTTTTTCTTTAGGCCTGCCACTTGTCTTTTTTTAAGGACACACTGCACACCACCCGGAGAAATGACAGCTCTGAGAATCCCCTTGTTGGTGCAAAACTAGATTTGACTAAAGAAATGGGAACAAATATGTGATTTTGGGACAGGGTGCTAGTAACAAAATATTTTCTTCATACACAAAAGTTAGTCACAGATTCCACAGGGTTCTGTGCTGGGATCAGTACTTATTAAATTATACGTGCTTCCCTTAGGGAGTATGATTAGAACATACTGTATGCGTTCTCATTGCTATGCAGACGATACCCAGCTTTATTTATCCATGAAGCCAGATGGTACAAATCAACTACAAATTACAGGCATGTCTGAAAGACATTAAGACCTGATGACCTCTATTTTCCTGCTTCTAAATTCAGCGAAAAACTGAAGTCATTGTTCTCTGCCCTAATAATCTCAGAAACATCCAGATACTTAAGGAATGACCTTGGGCTCCAGTAACACTGTGAGGAATCTTTCGTCATTTTTGATCGGGATAGTACTTCAGGGTGCATATTAAACAAATATGTAGGACTGCCTTGATTCATTTACACAATTTTTTCTAAAATGAGACAAATCCTGTCTCAGAGTGATGCTGAAAAGCTAATTCATGCATGTATTAATTCTATGCTGGACTATTGTAATTCATTATTATCAAGCTGTCCTAAAAGCTCCCTGAAAAGCCTTCAATTGATCCAAAATGCTGTGACACTCACCAAGTGCTTGCTCATAGGGGGGTCCTCTGTTTGCTTGGGGTTTCTCTCTATTTTTGTGGGGTCTTTACATGACAGTATAACACGCCTTGAGATGACTGCTGTTTTCATTTGTGCTAAAGAAACTGAATTGAATTAAATCAAACTGAAAGAGCCTGCCAGTCCACATCTTTGTACAAGTTGTGCGAAATGGAAGCAAAATCACTAAAGATGCAACTGGAAACACACAGTACTGTACAACTACATGGCATGGCACAAAATGTTTAGGGGCTTTTGCATTTGAGTTCTTCATATTTCAGTTGTTCTTGAGATGTTGATTGTATGATCCACTGTACCTGATTGCTCGCATGCACAAAATATTTGAAAACCTTCGTTACATTTCACTGATTACAAACTGATTGCAATTCCCACTGCAAGGACCGCAGGACAGAGTTTGAGGTGAGGAATAGTTTCGATTGCCCAAAAAACAATCTCGACATCACTGTGGTAACTTCATTTGATAACCTTCAAGTAAGCAACCACTGTGATGGCCTTGACTGAAGCAAACACACACATATCTGTAGATATTGTGCCAGGGACAAGGAATGAGGAGTAACACTGTATCTGCGGCCCCTGCAATAACAGTGAAACTCAATTTTTTCCACTCTGCTTTCTTGTCGTCCACGAGTGCTGAGTTTCGTTCTCCTTCCCATGAAGCTGTCTGAGATGAAATCTGTTTCTGCATTGTGACAGGTGCATCAAATCGCAAGGACGGAGTGTACGGAAAGCCCACCTTTGTGTGTGAATGATTTGTCATGTTGCACTAGGAATGTAAACATGCCAGAAACCAGGTTTAAACAAATCCCAAAAAAGGTATCTTATCCTTTGACAAATCTGTTTCCACAAGCTAGCCCAGATGCAGTGGCTTGGCGCTCTCATTCATAGAGCACACTTCTTTTTTTTTTAAATGTGTGTTGAGCTTACTCAATGTAGCTCTTTGAATATTCACATTATGTACTAGCTGAACTTCTCAAAATTGAAAATCGGGGACAGGATCACACCTTAGAAAACCACCACAGGCTTGTGACCACATTTCACTAGCGACAGTTCCATCCTACAGATATTCGATCTATAGAGCACCAGCAGCTGTAGAAACTGTCCAAGACCATCAGTGTTCCCAAACCAAAACCCGTGGTTTGACAGAAAAGTAAATGGTAAATGAACTAGTTCTTATATGGTGGTTTTCTACTCTAGCTGAGCACTCAGTGTGCTTTACACAATGCGTTTTGTACACACCCATTCACTCAAACACTCAATGTTTTCTATTTCAAGGTGCTTTCTATCTAACATTCACACACATCCATCCTTCCGATGGAAAGCAATTTGGGATTCAGTATCTTGCCAAGTATACTTTGGAATGCAGATTGGAGCAGCCAGGAATCGAACCACCGGCATTCGATAAGTAGATGACCTGCTCTACCTCCTGCTTGTAATAATATGGAGATGATGAAGAATGTCTGGCAGATGGTTGTCTGCCAGACAGAGATATTATATTACAGAGGGTGATGCTGTGTCAGTTCTTGAGCTAAATCGTTGAGCAAATACTTGGTGACAGAGGGAAGGAAAAACTCCCTTTTAACAGGAAGAAACCTCTGGCAGAACCAGGCTCAGGGAGGGGAACCCATCTCCTGCAACCAGTTGGGGGTTAGCACGGGTCAATCACTAGTGATAATGATAATGAAAATCTCGTGGAGTGTGGGAGATAGAGCTGTCCTTGAATCCTGTCCTTAAAAAAAAGAATTCAGGTCAGTCATGACCTGATGAGAAACAGTTTTGTGAACTGAGGAACAGTGGGAAACCTTAGGGATCAAGGTCCTTACATGAACTTTCTTTAGGGTACTTGATGACTGTGTTTCTTGGCTTGCATTTAATTTGAGACAACTGTGGCTTGGGCGGTAGAGCAGGTCATCTACCAATTGGAAGGTCAGTTATTTGATCACGGGCTCCTCTAGTCTGCGTTTCAAAGTATCCTTGATTAAGATACCGAACCCCAGGTTGCCCTCAATGCGTCTACTGGCATGTGTGTGAGTGTTAGATTAAAAGTGCGTGTGTGAATGAGGCGTACAGTAAAAGGCATAGAGTAGAAAAATACCAGTCTATTTTATATTTTTGTTAACACTGGTGGTGTCTCTGAGAGCTGCCAAAGTTTCATTGTATGTCTACAATATTAATAAAAGTCTCATATCGTACATTCTGAATGCCTCTGGCAGGATTATTTGAAAGGAGAGCATCCATCACTGCTGTTCTGTCTTGTGTAGCCACAGATTTTAGAGTGAAAGTGCTTCTTGAGTTCTTTTGATAGTGTTCATTTACTCTACCTTTGTGGCAAAGGAGTTCAATCTACATAAAAGTCTACTCTTCTCAACAAACTCCTAAGGCTACGGTCTTTCTCTTTTTCAGCTCTTCTTAATACTTTTTTTTTTTTTGTAAATTTCTTCACAAATAAAATTTTTACCTTTTGTAGAAAAAATTATTCATAATCATCTCACAGAAGTATCATCGCGTACAGCTACGTTCAATACTGATGATATTATTTAGACTCTTTCTCTCTCCGATTGATCTTTCTACGTTAACTTAGAAAGTCACGTTCTATAGTTACTTCCTCCAAACATTCAGCCTCTCTATTAGCCCCCATTCTGACAAGGCTGCTCAAAGACGTCGCGCCTTTTCTTAATGCTTTGATTTTAAATGTGATCAGTCTGTCTCTATCAATGGGCTCCATGCCACACGACTTCAAGGTGCGGTAAATAAAATTAAAGCATTACTTAAAAAGCCACCAACATACCCTTCATTGGCCCCCTGTGAAATAAATTTATAATCCGTCTTCTCACACGCGACTTGAATAACCAGGCCCCATCTTATCTTAAAGATTTTTGGTGCCATATAAATGAAATGAATTGAAATGATCATGATTGACTACAGCTGGTATTTTCTCTTTCCTGATATTAAAATGATTTTTTTCTGACCGCACTCATTATATTTGCCAATTTAATTTTCAATTCAGTGTTATTTATACAGTGCCAAATCCCCACAGTCGCCTCAGGGTGCTTCATATTGTAAAGTAAAGAGCACACAGTAATACACTAATACTCATAGCGATGGGAAGGTCTGAGGAACTTCGTCATGGTGATCTACTGAGGCTGAGATTCGTGGCTCATTTGGGTTCTTAGTGATCTGTACTTTGCTTTCCATTCTTTTCACTTGCTGATTTCTTTCCTTTGGACAAATTATTTTCAATTTGACATGTTTTTCGGTTATGTTTAGGCACTAAAAGCTATCAAAAAACCAAACAAAAATACAAAAAACTTTATGAAAGGCCAAAAGAGAAAAGACTAAAAAGTATTTGGGTATATTTGTACAAGGCCTTGATCATCATAAATGTTTCCTGAAGTAAAACTGCAGCAGCAAATCAACAAGAGCATTAAAGTGTGAGAGGGTGTGTTTTATTTACTTTTGAATCTTCAGATTTTGAAAATGACTTATCTTGTTTCAAAGGGTATTTTTTTTTTACTCATATTATTTGAAGCAGCTTTCATAACTACTGTCAATACTGTAAGTGAAGGTGTGACGTATAAATCATTTGTAGGCGTCTTCTGGTAATTTAATTCAGCAAACTCAAGGTCGATAGAAAGGTACCTTTACAGCTTTAAAGTGATGGTTTGATTAGATTCCCCAGCTTTCACTAATCTCAGTCAGAACACTGACTGGTCTCCCCCTTTAAGTACTTTTTAAAAAAGTCAGTGTCTCAGATGAGCAACAAGGCTAGGGGCTTATTGAATATAGTAGGTGCCAATTGGATAATGTCCATAAAGAGTAGCACAGATGTGTGGAAGGTCATAACAGACCAAATTTAAATCCAAACTTGACATAATCTTTGAAGCAAGAATGAGTTAAACATGATTTAACATTCTGCAGGTAAAGAAATTATTTATTCTTCAACTTTTGGACACAATAAGAGAGCCTATCCTCCTTTGAAAGCACAGCCTTATGGGTCATTTCTGCAGGCACATTGCACGACCAATATCTTTATTTTAAAATAAGATTAAGCGGCTTTTTAGCGGTTGTACATGAAAGGGTGTGCAATTAATGTGATCACGTTTCAAATCCTGAAAAAAAAAAGGTAAATATGGATTATCTCAGATTTCAGAAAGGTCTAAGTGGACTACAACCAGAAAAGTTACATTAATAAATAAATAAAGTAGTTCTTATATAGTGCTTTACTACCGTACTTGAGTACCCAAACGCTCCTCATCCACAGCAGCACTTTGCCCACACGCTGATGGGAACAGCCTGAGATTAAACCATTGACATTCCAATTAATAGGTGACCTGCTTTACCTCCTGAGCATCAACATTGCCCACGGGCATAACCACATGACACACGAAGCCACAGGTAGGAGCACACATGTTGGAAACACTTGTATGGGTCGTATTTCAGGGTCTGGACAAACGACTGATACTGTTGTTTGGGTTGGAGGACATGTTGCAATAACTATTCTAATAATGTGAAAAAAAAATCCTGCTACTTTAAAAGCCCACATGTGTGTGAACATGGGTGAACCATGACATACATGATATATATATATCTATGTGTTACGTTTGCATGTTATGATCCCTCCTTGACCTCCCTGTCCCTTGTGATAGCACCACTTCACATGTTTAGAGCCACATCGCTGCCATTCAGCTCCATCCCTTGGCTCTTCTCTTTGTCCATGGATCATCAGAAAATATTCAGCAAACTCAAACTGTCTTTCCTTCACCCAGTTCTAGCCCTGTCGCTGGCTCCCTCCTGCCAGGTACTATCTGATCTGGAATGCTGAAAACACTTTTAAACATGGCTGCTGGAACCATCCGGGTAATTGCCTTGGCACTAGAATGGGCACCCCACCATCAGTGCATAAATGACTATGGCCAGGATACAGAGCAATGAATAGGGCTGCTATAAGAAGGGTGGTGGGGGAAAGAAAGGGAATGCAGAAGGATAGAAGAGGGGAGTAAGAGAGTGTCTGAGGAACAGACATCTACAGTGGCAGTAAATTGGAGCAAGATCTATTGCCGGCCTGGGTGTGGGAGGGAGGCATTAAAAATTCAGTCATTTTCAAACATGGCCATCACTTTGGAGAGATAATGAGTGTCCTCAACACTGGATGACAAACCCACTCCCCACCCCCCGACCTGCTCTTTTCTTCCCTGTGCCGACATGACAGATAAAACTTCATTTAACTACAGAGATGGAGACAGAAGTGATGATGAGAATTCCCCAGCAACGTCTTTCTTCTAAAATGCTCATCCTAATTAGCTCAGTGCGTCACTGGGCTGAATAAACTCTCAAATATCCCCCCTTAGTCCTCTCACAAAGGAGCTTTTTGATCTGCACATTGAGATTAGTGGCAGTTTCACCTCTGTGTGCCGTTTAAAGCACTGCCAAGCTTTCAAGATGCTGCAGCTGGAGTTCTTACTGTCCACTAAATATGCTCAATTAGTAGTTAACACCTCAATGTGCTTCTTTAATTACCCACTTGACCACTGCACACAACACTGGTAATTAAGATTCAAACACTAAAACATTTGAATGAACCATGAAAGATAAAGTGATAAAAATTCACACAGGTAACCTCTTTTTAACTTCCAAGATCCTGCCGGGGGGAGTGGGAACCTGCTGCAGCGTTCCCACTAGCTTTGGTTTTGTCTTCTCCTCCATATGTGGCTTACGCTTGTCAAGAAGGATGCCACTCTGGACTCCTCTCTGACAACCAGCAGTACATGGACTGAACACCATGGGACAATAAAACTCTAGACCTCCTGTATGCAAACACCAGGGATATGTGCAGTGTATGACAAAAGTGAGTACACCCCTCACATTTCTGCAAATATTTAGGTACATCTTTTCATGGGACGACACTGACAAAATGACACTTTGACACAATGAAAAGTAGTCTGTGTGCAGCTTAGACACTGTACAGGGACACATGAACTTCAATATGCACTGTGAAACAATGAAGCAGAGCATGAGCCCATCCCTCTGGACACTGGGTCGCAGGGCAGTGTTCCAGCATGATAACGACCCCAAACACACCTCTAAGTCAGCCACTGCTTTTTCTGAAGAGGCTGAGGGTGAAGGTGATGGACTGGCCAAGCACGTCTCCAGACCTGAACCCAATAGAACATCTTTGGGGCATCCTCAAGCAGGAGGTGGAGGAGCGCAAAGTCTCGAATATCCGCCAGCTCCGTGATGTCATCATGGAGGAGTGAAAAAAGCGTTCCAGTGACAACCTGTGAAGCTCTGGTAAATTCCATGCCCAGGAGAGTTAAGGGAGTTCTGGAAAACAATGGTGGCCACACAAAACATTGACACTTCAGGAACTTTCACTAAGGGGT
>VUQK01016451.1:39835-50157 GCA_015106715.1 Bujurquina vittata
AAGGAAAAACACCCCCGCGACCCGCCACCCGCGCGGGGGGGGGGAGGGGGGGGGGGGGGGGGGGGGGGGGGGGGGGGGGGGGGGGTAATTATCACCTGCCCTGTGGACCAAAACCGAGCACCCTGCTGGTTCAATCAGACAGGTCAGGCCGAGCTCTCTGACAAGTCTGCATTTTAGCCCCAACATGGAGGAAGGATGTAGGAGTTTTGCAACAGAATGACAAAGAAACCACATCATAGGGGAAACCCTGTAATTCAATAGAAGCTGACTTTGATCTGGAGGTTTTTTTTTTCTTTTTTTCCAAGGTTGCGTTGTGCTGCTATACGCTAATCGTATCAGCCGCAGACCACAATTACAGAAGCATGCCAAGCAACAAGTTATGGTGTCCCCTCTGTAACGTTACCCGCAGAGTCAGTCCTCTACTAGGAATGAATGACATTAGGACAGCATTTGATGATACTGTACACTGGACTCAGACAGAAAGCTGATATGGAGGTTGTGTGCAGGGCGCAGTTAGAACAGGTGTCAAGCACACTGGGAGGAAAGATGATACTGTGTGTTCTCAGGGGAGGGTGGTGGTTGTACTACGGATGATGATCAGTGGTATTAAAATTTGTGTGGTTACATTTAAACTCCTGCTAATGTTACTATGAGGTACAGCGGTAGTTTCATTGCACTGGCTTATGGATTAATAGGATGTTAGTCACTGCTAAGATTTTAGCCTATGGAACATAGCTGATTTTAGGGGCAATGCTAGCTGGAGATGCCAGTCTTTTAGGCATTTTGCTGAATTGGAAGTGTTTCTTCCCTTGGTCTGAAAAGCACAATACCATCATTTGTATATCGTTCTTGTCAATCAGTAATCAACCTTTGGGCTTTTGCCTCAAATGCAAAGTGCTTCCATATCTTATCAACTAGTTGGAGCAGAGCTGTCGGTGCAGCTACACCAGTTGTGTGTTTTTTCCTGTGCTACCGGCATTCCTTCCTCATCTTCAGCATGCAAGGACAGACTAGAACACTTGTAGACATTTGTAGGGGTTAAATTGTGATTTGGCCAGTGGAGAAATCCTAAAATCAGGTGTCGTTTGGGGGGAAATAATTACTTAAAAATAAATCACATTTTTTCTATGGCTCCAATAGGTTTTTCTGTGTGTGCAGACTGTGATCATTTGACCTGTGCTGCCACTCCAATATTCACTGCTCTGTGTAGATTTATCAAACAAGCTATAAATACACTGATGACTGATTTCCAGCTCCTTAGACAACATGAAGCCAGTATAAAAATTGAGTCTGACTGAATCTAATCAACATCACCTTGAATTTAAATTAATATTTGCTACCCTTGGTGCAACCTAACATGAACACTGCAGCCTGCCCTCTATCAGTACAACATAGTGCGTCACTATGAGCTTCACAACAATACCACAAATTGACCAGTTTAGCCTGCATGACAGTACACTAAACTGTCTAGTACATAACCTTTGAATAGCACAAAATTAGTAAAATTGGCTAGTTTTGCAAGAAATTTCACAAAGTTTAATTCAGCATCGCATCATGTATTGATCCAAAATTGGATTTAACTCATTTAACTCTAAAATGAATTAGGATGCGACAAGTAAGATTTAAATTTCTGATTTATAAAACTTCACTTGCTGAACAGTCCTTTACCTGCCACTTAAACAAAAACCTGACTGTGCACACTCGCTGCAGTGCTAATAGCAAGATGCTGAAGTACAGTGACCGCTACTTTACGTCTTGTCCCATCACAGGGATGAGAAGGAAGCAGGGATGTGCTGAAGGTGTAATCAGGTCGTGTCATTATTTCCTTATTACTGAACAAATATCCCCATGTAGTCGAGATTTAATTGGTCATTAACTCTTTTTCTTTTCTTTTTTTTCAATTTTATCTCATTACAAATGGCAGATTTCATTATTATTCACGTTATTTCAATTCCACAGGCATAATAATTTGCACTTCACTTACTTCATATTTCACACATTGCATGTTATTTATTATCATTTTCAGTCAAGTCACAAATGACAATTATGGTTCAGAAGAAGAGAGAGAGGGGTTCTATTAACTTTTCTGTTTTGATGTAGTTCGTATATTGTTTTCTTCCGGTCTCTTCTTCTAACATTCCCCAAAAACAGTTACATATCATACCCGCTGTGTATTTCGACTTAACTCCAGTATTCTCTCTGTTTTGGTCTCCACCTGCTTCCCATAATCTCTTGACTGTCTGTATGTAGCGCCTCACCTGTCTGATGTTTTTTGCTCTTGCTGCCAAAGGTGCAACTTTATATTGTGTGCTATTTTTCAGTTACTGTGTCAGTACTGAATTAGACATACTTGAAGCAGTAAAGCAGGAACAGATGCCCTGTTTTGGTTTTTTGGGCTTTGTACTACAAACTCAAACCTCAGTTACTGGATGTTTGACAACTGAGCTGGGTCCTCTGTCATTGTTTTGAGAATTGTTTTTTCTGTCTTCACAGCAACTCTAAGAATATTTACGGTTGAAATTTTAATTTGCTCTCATGTGTTTTCCAGCAAGTAAAATATTGAAAAGCAATGAGACGTGTTTTCCATCTGCTGTGCAGCAGCTGTTTCAGAATTTGTGACCATATAAACAGTAAAAGTATTGAATTAGACATACTTGGAGCAGCAAAGCGGGAACAGATGCCCTGTTTTTAAGGCTCTTTGCGCTACAAACTCCATGCACTTATAAATCCCCATTTGACTCACAATGAACTCAGCCCCACTTCAAATCGAGGCACCTCATGAAATTGCTCTGACAATGCCCGCACCTTTGGGAGGTTTCAGCCTACTGAGGACTCTTGTATTCATACGGCAGGATAAAAATAGAGGTTGTCTACCATATTGGTGGCTTAATACTGACAGGACAGTATTCCCATAAGACCTCCCGTAAGCCCATACTTTAAAGAAATGTCTCCATGAGCCTCACAGGTCCTGCAGTGTGGCAGTACGGGACAGGGGGGTAGATGTGTGGACTTCACAGCTGCCCACACTTGCACATCTGTTGTGGTTTCTCAGACATGTGTCGTATGGCCAGATAAGGCCACATAACTGATGTGATTATCTGTTCACTAAATTGGATTGGGAACGATAAGCCAGGGGGACTCGTGTACAGATGCAGACATCAAGTGCCAGATCTCCTCTAATCGCAAACTACAGCCACAAAATGGATTTAGACACTTCAGAAAGTAAATGTTTTGATTTAACTGATGGGAGCTGCAACACTCAAAGGGTTTTCTACATGTGTTAAGGTCACGGTGGCTGTTATTAGATGAAACCCTTATTAGAGGATATGGATTATACATATCAGATAATTTACCCGTGGTGAAAATCAGATTAAGAAGCAGTATTAGAAATTAAATTGATCAAATCATCCACAAATATAATGTAACCACTTTATGGTGAAGCAGATATTGAGTATGAATTCAGGCATGCTCAGCCACAGTCCCAGCAGATCACATCTGCTGAGGGTTCAGCTGACACAGTTCTACAAATCCCACCGGGAAATATCACAGCATGGTCGCTGCACCTCCGCAAGCTGCTTTGCAACCCACCTTCGCTCTGCAGCCTAACTCCTCCTGTCGTGCTGTATCCAGTTTAGTCAGTGCCATATATTTGATCCCTGATGCCTCCTCTGTTAAATTCTGAGTGTTGGCGCTCAGAACCGTTTCATTCTGACAAATATAAATCACTGCTGGTGAAAGAGCGAAATGCAGTTTTTAGTAACGCTAGCTGTGCGTCTCCGGGGATGGCATTGTCAACCGTTCTGATGGAACAACCAAGTTGAAAACCCTCCAAAGTCATTTATAGAGCAGAAATACCCAGGGCTTCACAAATCATTGTAGTGTATGAAAATGTGTGAAAATGGCCTTATAATTATTTCTTTTTATATATTTGCAGGTGAATGTGAATTGGTATTCCAAAGGATCTTTTTTTTAAAAAATCTGCACAACAGTTCTTAGTGTTTAATATTTAGATCATAATCTCTTCTCAATAACTTCATCCCGTGCATGGCCTCAAGGCTCATTACAGACTGATAGTGTCTCTCCCCTCCCCCACTCTCTGCTTCATCCCTCTTTGTTTCATTGGGGCGCCTGTGGTGATGTTCATAGTGGCCATTCATATTTTTCATCACTTGGATATGATATTGAAAACTTCTGACACTGGCTCTTTATGCACCTAATAAGAAATGCTCAGGAAAATCTGGACACTCACAGTCCCTTGAGGCAACATTTTGTCGTGGCAGACAGTGTGGGGCTTCTGGCTAATGCTGTGGCCTCCAGCCCCCTGCACCCTTCCCCCGCGCTGACCTCCTCCTCCTCCTCCTCTTGATAGCATCTGGGTTATTCACACACATGGTTTGTCATGCCCCGTGGCCTCCAGTGTGCCCCCAAGCACCATCCTGCACAGCAAGGGGAGCTGGCCCCAAATCCCCAGACACAACCCAAAAGCCGATAGGTGTGTGGTGGCAGCATGAAGCCACAGGCCCTCGCCTCTTTCCCTACCTTCTTTTCTTTTCCGACTCCCCAGGCCTGGTCACACAGAGCCATGCACTTGACTATACCGCCCAAATAAAGACAAACACATGCACACACAAAGCTTTTCTGTCTCGCCATTCATTTGCCAAATGGAGCTCTATCACATGGTGTTAATTGGCTGTAATTAAGATGTCTTGTGGTTTCTTAAACAGATGTGGTGATAATTTTAGTCAAGATGCATAATGGCAATCTCTCACTTACGCTGCCTCGGGTGTTAAATCTGAAGGCTTTAGAGTATTTTTTTTTATATATATAGGATTAGTTCCTTCTGATTCCTTGCTTTCAAAGGATGTGTCAATGGGAGACTAACAATAGTAAGAACAGAAACGATAACATTTGCTATATTCTGCATACCCATGCTTGCAGCAGTAAAGCCCTGTAAAAAGTAGGGCATACTCTATCCATACCCAAAGATGGCCTTTTGTTTGAAAAAAAAATTTATTTACCACATTTGATCATCTGTGATGTATTATTACAAATCATCCTCTGATTGGATATCATGAGCTCGGACAGCTGTGTCCACCTGCTCCATTTCTAACCATAACTGACGGGAAGCCTGATAAGTGTGTGGGTAGGGTCCTGTGAGGAAACAGTTTTGTAAGTGGGAATGCCAGCCTGCGTGTGTGTGTGTGTGTGTGTGTATTTGTGTGTGTCAAGCATACTGTCCAAAATGTCTTCCATTCAGCGTGTCAGCTGCAGGCACCGTATGTGGCAAAGCTCGTCAGCTGCAGGCGTGTGTGGGTGACAGCTGTTTCCCTGCCCCACTCCAGCTCTCTTATATTCACCGGGAGGCCTACCCCTTTTAGACTATTAATCTACCACTTACTGTACACGGTAATTGCCATCCCATGTTGAAAGGAGCCCCGGGACAAGAAACAGTGATGATCTTGGCAGCGTGGCTGCCCCTGTCATGCCCTGCCTTGTATTCTCTACAGATTCAGACCTATTAACACAAAACGCCTGGGACAGAGCACAGCTAAATTGTAACAGGCTGTCCGTCTGTACTCCATATTAAATTTTCAATCCAGATGTCACAAAAGAAATAAGAGCTTTACATGAGGAGAAACGGTGTGACATTGACACAAAAGGTAACACAAAAAGGATTGTGCGACACCCTGTTACCCCATCTGCTGGCTATAAAGGGGTATTGCAGCTTCCACAACAATTGATTGTATTCTGTCTGGGGTGCAGTACAACAGTTGGCAAAGAATGAGGCTTTTAAGCGAGTGCAGCTTTGTGAAAGCACATGACTGGTTTAGAGAAATAGAGTGACATAAAAATGACATCAGACAGGGTGACAGACCATTGTGTCACATCATGGTATTTACGGCTGCTGTGCCAGTGGACGTTAAGAGCCAGTCATGTAGAAAAAGGGGATATAGGCTATAAATTCTCAATGTGAAAATCACCTCACCTTGAAATGAGTGGACAAATTTGTACTTTTAAACTTGTTAGCTTGAGATTTCAGAAGCATGAATGTGTCACTTTGACCACCAGAAGACACAAAACTATTTTAGGCATGCACAGATCAAAGCTGCTCCAATGTGTTTGTTAAGGTTGACACTCATTTCGATTAATGACACCCATCTTTGCAATTCTGGTTGATTCTCATGAGTTTGCAGGCACAAAAGGCGGCATTTTCAAAAGAAAAGCGCTAATGGACCAGTTGTCACGATTGGCCAACACCACAGAGCCCAAAAAGCTACTAAGTGGTACAGTAAACATGATGGAACAATTATGTGCTAATTAGCCACGTAGTCCCTCCGAGGAATACTGAATATGAGATTTAGCACTTGAATAGTTCCAGATGCGTGAGTGGCAGTGGCGCAGTGGGTAGGCGCTTGCCTTTCAACCGGAAGGTTGCAGGTTCGAGCTCTGTCACTGCGCTGCCTTGTGTCCTTGGGCAAGACATTTAAACCACATTGCCTAACGGTAGCGCCGGTCTCTGGCTGCATGACCGCTGATGCTTGTCTCTGGATGAGTGATCTGAAACCCTCATTTCGTTGTGTGCACAATGAGTTGCACTTTACAAATTTTTACTTTATAGACGTGTTCCACTGCCTGCCATAGTTATACAGTTATTTAAGGTTTAACTAGAATGTGTGCAAACAGATTTGAATCATTACCTAAAGATCATATAGAGCGTTTAAGCTACTACAGACATCTGGAGTATCAGGTAGATGGCTCATAGTGTAGGAATCTGCCATTTGGTGTTGACAGTTGATATTAACTTTCCCCTGGGATGCCCTCCCTGATTGTAGACCCCCACAGACTGATCCCAGCTGAGCTTTTCTCCACTTCTCCTGTGAGACTTGGTACAGAGAGTGGAACTGTATATGTGTTTTGTGCAGTCGTGTGTGGCTCACAGTAAAGACAGTGCCTGCGTGCCCTGACACTGATTGTTGTTTGTTTAACCTACATTGTCTACACAATGATCTACCCACAATTTGCTAAGTTAATTAAATTTTGCTAAAATTAATAAGCATTTCTAGATTTAGCCAGAACTTGATCTGCTTTTCTTTTAAAAAAAAAAAAATAGGCAGGCTTCACTTGTCTATACTGTAGGTGGTTTTAATGTCTATTAGCCAAACACTTCATCTGACAAGCTCTAAGTGGAAATGTTTAGTTTTCTGTGTGCCGCAGATGCATTCGGCCCTGTGCACATTTCAAAATGATGCGAACCAGAAAGAATTGCTCTCCTTTGCACACATGGTGAGCATGTGTGTGATCAGGGGCAGCAGCAGTGTCCACCACATGTTTGGCTGTCTCGCCCGCTTTTGCCACAGCCTCGTCCGGGCAGCTGTGGCTTTGCACGGCTGTCCATGTTTATTGTAGTTAGCTGCATCTTCACCTCAGATTCAAGTGGGATGGATTAAAATATCATGAGTATTTAATCCCTTGTTTTTTGCACTTTGATAGAATTTTAAAATGACTGCAAACAAATGAAATCATGTCCCTGGCATGCTGTTCAATACAGTAAGAGCACATTACCATCTCTGGTTACTATACTGTTTTTCTTTTGCTTTCTTTTTTTTTATTTGAATTCCATTTAGACAGCGATTTTTTTGTTTGCCAGGGGCAGCCAATCGGAAGAAAGGTGACTTAAAGTAGGAAGGGAGCTAAAATAAACTTTCAGATTTTGGGTGACTGAGGGGCCGCACCAAGTTAAATAAGCATGGTTTTGAACTGTGAATAATGCAAAGCCACTCTAGGAGAGTTCATGGATTTGTTTGTGTCTTAATGGGACGCGTTTATTGTGTGTAAAAAGCCAATGTCACACTTGCTCAGTGTAGCCTGCACTTCCTGCACAGAGGCGTAGCTGCGTGCACAAAGCATTTGGATGCGTGGCAGACCCTGATGGATGCTATGGTGGTGCTTGTTTACCGTCTGAGCTCGCAGACTAATAGTTATGTAACTGGCAACTGGATTTAACTGGTAATACACACATACAAGCTTACACTTACTGCCTTTCTTTTTTTGGAATTAATGATATACAATTTTCACCAGCAGGCCGGCTTCTCTTACCTTTGTCTCCACCCTTTGTGTGTGTTGTTATTGCTGATGTAGAAGCCACAGTCTAGCAGAGACAATTACATTGATCGTGTTCACTGAAATAGCATCGTGTTGTCTGTGTACACTTTCAGATTTCTTAGAAACTGGGGTCACATGAACAAACAGCCGGATATTGTTTCCAGATGAACTGCAGCGCACTTCCATCTCTTCTTTTGTGGTGCTTTTCTCAGTCTTCTCCAAGTTGTAGGTCTGACTCAGGTGTTCAGTTTGTGACATTTCCTTGTTAATTTTCAGCTGTATAAAAGTAAGACGCCACGCACCCTCCCTCTTCATGTTTACATCAAAGCCTTCCCAAATGCTTTTCCCCAGGCAGTTTCACTTTTAGTTTTGCCCCGTCAGTTTTACCAGCCGTGCTGATCCAAACAGGGCCAATTATTTTTACTGTTCCTGCAGAATATAGTGGGTGGGAATGTCTAGGCTCCTCAGGAAATTGCTCCCGCACTCCAGACAAAGTGACGGATCCTTCCCACACCCTTTTCAGACAATGAAACTGAAATAAAAAAAGTAATGCAAGAGATGAAGTCATTCACTTTTGCACACAAAAAAAGGCCAACTTTATATTACTGCGAGCCACAAAAGAACGACTTTAGCATCGCCGGCTGGAGTTTGTCTCCATGTAATATGTGTTAGTATACAAGTATGTTTATGTGGAGGGAGATGGAGCCGTTGCAGCAGGGGCCTTGTGGTTCTGTCCTGCCCTCCCCTGCACTCTATGAGGCACTGTTTTGGACTGGGGCCCAGGACCAGAGGCACACTGCTCTGCTCCAGCCTCTCCAGAGCGCCGACTCTCACTGACATCACATCAGCTGGGGAGACATAGTAGACTAGTGTGTGTGTGTGTTTGTGTGTGCAGAAGTGTAAATGCTCCTTTCAGCTTGTTGCTCTAAAGCAAAACAAAGTGGTCTGCAGATCACTCTGAAAGCGTGAGGTGACACCAGCAGAAGAAGAAAAGCGGCCGACAGGGAGAAACAACACTCAGCCATGGCTGTGCGCATCGTACGCGGGATGGAGGATCTGGTGGCATCGGGTAGCCAGCTTGTCTGGAGCCTGGCGCATCAGACACTGAGGAGGTGGTACAATCGTGGGCTGATGCCATGCAGACGCTTCCTAGAAACCTGGTTCAGGATTGGAAAATGCTACCAGGTATGACAGCTTGCTGTGGAGCATTAGGGGAACTATCTGAAGGAAGAGGAAGTCTGCCTGAGCAGCACTTGTGATTAATTACTGTATTGGATTTTTATGGTGAAACTTTCCCTTGAGTGAAGTGAGTCAGTGCTTTTTCCTCATCTGGCTCATTAGTGCATGCGTGTGTTTATTTGTTTGAACGTGCGGAGGCACAGGCTGCCTCATGGTGAGTCACAAAGTCTGTTCTTTTAACAAGGGTCCCTCTCCCAGGACATATGGTAATCATCTGAAAAGCAGCGTGACCGGCTGTGTTTGATCTTAGCGTCTGGGTAACGAGGAGTGCTTCCAAAGTTGTCCCTGAAATGCATCGTTCCTGAAACACCTGAACACTTTCTCTGTGGTTTACAGATCTTCCCTACATGTGTCATCTGTGCAGATTGAGAGTCTCAGGCTTTGCAGGCATGCCGTCATGTGAAAGTGAAGCAAATTTCCCTCTTCGAGAAAGTGCCTACTTCTCTGAAAAGGAGCGCTGAAATAACACAAGAATCACATCCCTTTAATTTTAACTCAGTGATATTTTCACTTTCCTAGTGATTTAACACGTGGTCATTATTAATGCTGTCTTTGGTTGGAGCGAGTTGATCTTTTTAAAACAGCAGTTCCCTGTCCATAATGGGGGGGGCGGGCTGACCTCCCTGACACGGTTGTGACCTCTCTTTTGCATCGTTGAGGATCTTGCTCTCAACATCAGATCCTCACTTTAGCTGTGGTCTGTACTACGAAGCAGAATCTTGTCTTATCTGGGTAACTTCTCTGCGTGTGGAGAGCAGGAGGGTCTAAGATTTTTCAATAAGTCTTTGCCTTTCCCTAATCAGCGTCAATAGTTAATCAAGGAATAAAGCTCTAATCTATATTATTTTGTCTTTTCCTGTTGGCTTCAAATAATTTTGCAACAGTTTTGTGGTTATATAAGCATTAATGTGATCCTAAAACAGCTCACTTGTTTGCACCTATGGACCAAAATTTCACACAGGCTATATAGTAGGCTGACA
>VUQK01016453.1:0-23066 GCA_015106715.1 Bujurquina vittata
GTAATTTAGCGTATTTTCAAACCCCCATAATGACCTTTTTTCCCCCCAAAAGTGACAGCATAATCCTCCGCTGTCTAACCGCTCCCATCCCCGGTCCTCGCTTCGGACTTTATCAACCTTTATCCGTAAAGCAAAGTTGGCACGGTTTCATGAATAGCCGCATGACTAAACATGCCACAGATAGGCTGACAGGAAGACGTCTCACTCCGTTTAAAAAAGAAAAAAACGGATCCAAGGTTTGGGACAATTTCATACTCACTCCGTTTAAAAAAAAAACGTAGCGAGTGTGAAACTGTCCCAAACCTTAGATCGTCTAGCACACTTCTTTTTCAATTAGCCGCCATGACTTAACACGCCGCTGAAGGCTATTGCGCTCGCCAGAGATAGGCGGACGGGAAGACGTCTCACTCCGTAAAATAAAAAAAAATCACCAATAATAAAAAACGACTATAATCGACAATTAAATTCGTCGTCAACTATTTTTATTGTCGATTATTGTCGACAATGTCGAATAATCGTTGCAGCCCTATAATTCAATACGTAAATAAATAATATAGTTTTAATTATGTATATGTAGTAATCACCATTGCAAGGGGCCAAGAATATGGTTGCCTTAGAGTTGGGCAATATGGGCAGACGTCTTTTCATAATTTCTATAAATATAAAAAAGGGGGTAGTTTTGTGGAAAAAATTTTGATTCGGTTGCAGAAACTAACAACAAAGCCCTTTTGTTAATTTGTAACATTCTCAGTGCTGGTGAACTATGTAAAATACAACACTGCCGCATAAGTAAGCAAAAAAATGTTCATACTCTGTCCAAATGAAATATGATCTAAGGATGAATATTGTGATATTGCCCAACTAGCAGCACCTACACTGACTACACTAGTCCACAACTGTGCAAATAATTTTGTATAAATATTTGATCCTTTGTGTGCAGCTAACTTACTTTCTAACACTGAAAAGATAATTAAGTGTGACGTGACAGCAGGGCTCTTATCAGTGCCAGGCAAACTGCGATACACTTATAAGTCCGTGTTCTTGATAAGGTCTACTGGTTGCACTGTTCGCTCCTGCTCTCGAGAGCTGACACCAGCATGAGGAACCACTTTTATTTTAAGAGAGACACAGAGAGGAAAACTCCATTCAGTCTGTGCAGCTCTTTTCAGACTCAATTGGCGTTGCATGTAATCGTCTCTTGATTCAACCTGTTCCAGCTGCTCTTTGTGTTTCTCAGCAGCCGACAATGGAGCAGATAACAGGACCTCTGCAGGGGACAAGCAGCTCTTCTGGCTCTTATCACACCAAGCTTTCCCTACCCTGCCTGAGTCCTGTTGTTCACTCTACCAGAAAAGTATTTGCATCTGGGCTTTCTGCTGGGTTCTTAAAAATGCATGTGCCACTGAATATATTGGTGCATTATTATCAAGTCTCAGTATATTCAGATAAGAAGATCTAAGATCTGAAAGCAAGGCAACTTTAGTTTCATTCTGCAACAGCCTTATCTCTGTTGTTGATATCTCTTGGGGTCTGAGCCAGGAGACACCAGCTGTAATGAGTCCCAACTGAATGCTGACATTTTCAGTCTTGGTTTTGGATTTGGGAGCTCATTAGTCAGGTTTCCTTCTACTATAGACCACCACTGCACTTATGTATACTGCAGGTGTACAGAAACCTCATTGAGGTCACGTCTCATTAGAGAGATGATGGAGCCTTTGTTTGGAAATCACAAAGCATATCATGATACAGGTTATACTTCTGCTGCCTGGGGAAATAGGCAAAGGAAAGTGAGGTACAACTACAGGGTCCGTTGTGAGGTTTGTTTTGCTCTGGTTAGACGTCAGTCTTTGTTGGGGAGTAGTCCTAATCAGTGGTATCTTCAATCACTCACTTAAACTTGATGGTAGTATTATGTTGAGTAAACACATATGTGTACTATCATTCTTACATGGTTGGCTTTGCTCTTTTATCATATGTCCTGTTTTTAGATGACACTAGCTCTCTCTGGAATCAGCTATCCCTGCCATCACCTCAGTGTTTGTCGAAGGTCCTCGCCAGCCAATGCCCAGGAACCCACAGAAGAAGTATACCTACCTGAAATACATATATAACCACAGTATTCAGAATTATGTATTTCATCCCCTATGCCACTTCATCAGACATGCTCAAGAAATGCTTCTTATTTACAGTGTGCGGATGTCCATATGATCAGCGACAGTGAGGGAGATGATTATGAAGATGCATCAGAATTTGGTGTGGATGATTCAGAGATGTTTGGAATGGGCTCCTCAACCTGTAGGAAATCACCTATGAGTACGTAAAGTAAACCACTTGTATGACATTAGATTAGAACTCAGTTATAGCAGTGCTATAGTACTAGCCTCCAGATATAATATCTAAAGCTTGACCAAATGAATATTTGTGTCCTTTTTGCAGTGCCAGAGAATAGTGAAAATGAAACTGATGCCTTAATTCACTTTACTTCTGAATTTTCTTCAAGGTGAGCTGTTATTAGCTGCTTATTCAAATAACTTTGAAATCTGACAAGACTGAATAGTAACAATGTCTTTATCCACTGTGTGTGTGTGTGTGTGTGTGTGTGTGTGCGCGCACTGTGCATTGAGGCTCTCTAAGCTATAGAGGGTCAATCCCTCCTCTCCAACACCACCATCTTTTCAGTCAGAGCTGGCTTGGGTTCAAGGCCTAGTTGCTGAACACGGTGTTCACGTAACAGATACAGACAGTATGTAGGAACACAAACACAGACACCATAGACTCATGGACACATGCACCACCAACATGTAATTATGGACTGCATACAGCACAGCAATTTGAATTAACAAGTGCATATGCTGTGGTACAGATGCACAGATGCACTGCACGTACACCAGAGGTCAAACTGTACTGAACATGCCCATTCGCAGACATTACTTCATGCACTTAAACACATTATTTTGGACATGTTACTGGAGAATCAACAAATTAATGCATGACATTATTTTTAAAAGTAATTACATCACTTATTACCCAGCAGCAAAAGTCATGAATAACCTATTACTAGTATTACTCAGCACTGATCTGTCAAAGCTGCCCTTAAAAACAATTCAAAATATGTAAGTTTATTTTGCATCTTATGGAATGTTTGTCTTCAATGTCACTCACTCCAGCACAAATCTCAAACATAAAAGGAAAACCAACAATATGGCGGCAATTAAGAACCACCCAGCTACATTAGCTTTATTTTTCTGCAGGTAGTGCTCAACGCTTAAAAAAAAAAATAATAAAAATAAAAAAACTAGGTGACTTAAATGTTTGCCAGCCAACAACATGAAACATTTGAATTTACTAGAACTGGCATATATCTTTTGGTAGAGGTGAACCACCATCGTGGAACAGCTAATAAAACAGCTAATAAGCCGACCACAAATGTCAAAGTAACAGAGGGGTACTGAGATTAGCAAATGCAATATAACAACGATTCAGATTATAATCATGCATACTTCCTGTTAAGGGGAAAAGAAAAAGTATCCACATTAGTGTAACATTTTCCTAAGTAATACACTACTGCACGCCGTGGTACATAGCAGCACATGAGGGTCATGCAGCACATACACATCCAAAGCCAAGACAGGCTACAGTACATTGCACATGGCTGAGAACAGACCAAACCACAAAGCATAAAAGACCACCGACATACATGCATGGATAAGCCAAGCAATGTCAGCCATTAGAATGGAAATAGATATGCTATTATTGTAAATTCGGCCAATATGTGGATGCTCAGCAGATATAATTGGAGCAGCTTGAAAATGGCATGGATGCACACTGTCTGCATTGGGCTTGAGTTGGCTGAAGCAAAGGTCTGTGTCTGGTTAAACGCACCACTGGACAAGACAGGCCACCCATTCATATTTGCATTGAGGGACACACATATGTGCACGCACACACACACACACACACACACACACAGTGACAAAATGACTGTTATGCTACAGTAGCTTTCACCCACCCTCCTCGCACGGCTGTGTCTGCAAAGCAAAGATCACCGTCTGTAATTATTTCAACTTGAAGAATGATACTTTATAAGCAATAATACACTCCATCTAAAAGTAGCACAGACTAAATTGGACTTCGAGAAATGATAAACAAGCAAAAATGACTGTATTTACAGTCAGAATAAACCAAATGACTTTAAAAGAGATTATATGGCGTGATAGCATCTCTGACTGCCTGAGATAATCCAGAAAATAAGATATGCATAATTTGCCATTACTAATCTCCTTTGCAGAAAGCCTACTCCCAACCTACAGTAAACAACTCAGATAGCGGCCCATCTTTCTTTTTCTACCACACCATGTCTGACTCACCCTGAGCCCTAGGGAGATCACTTTTTCCAGGTTTGTTCTGGAGAATATTGAAGTTTACTTGAAACTTTAACAAAAGCTTTAAAAAAGCCTGTGCCACATTTAAATGTCTGTGTTTACAGATGACTCATAGTCACAGGTTTCCGCAAGTAAAGGTGATTAAAACCTTGATCAGTGTTGAAATAATGAATCCACCAGGGAAATACACACACATAAACCCGAATCCATGCGCATCCACTAGCATTAAAACTCTTAAGATCACGGTGTGAACTCCAGGGCTCTTCTAGAAAAGACATGAGCTCCCCTAAATATAATTTGTGAAATGCTGCTGGTTTCTCCTTTTTTCTGTATCTGTATTTTCATTGATCATGGCTATTATTGAGCTATTTATAAAGAAATAGCATGTCCTTGGGAGAAGTAGTAAAGTATCAGCAATAAAGTGTACTACTGTCAATACTGATAAAGATATACAGTAGGCAGCTTCTTCTCAGCTGTTTTCTTGTTATCCTTATTCTCACTAACAAAATCAATGATAAATGAAACCACAATCAAGTGTTTAGTAAGTGAAAAAAGTGAGCACCCCTCCAAACCCACGGTATGGTCAGGACCATAAGTTATGAACTTCCTAATATTAAGCGTTACCAAGCTCAACCTAATCGCATCACCAGTACGTTCCAAGTTACTCATTCAGGATTTGTGGCATGCCTCCTCATGCTAAACCTTTTGTGGTGGGAAAACACGTTTCCGCGGAAAACACATTTCAAGATGTCATGTTGAGCTCTCAAATTTTTAGGAGACCAGGCTTCATATTAAGATGCTGCAGACAGATGCCAAAGTTGAGTATTGCCTTTGATATCCAGAATTTGACTTTGGAGTAGCTTCCACCTAATAAAGCCTCGGAGGCTGGAGGTGATAAGTATCCAAGCCAATAACCAAAATGAGAGCTGGGAATAAGTGGTGAGACTTCACACATTCTCACTCAGATACACTAGAACTGTGTGTGTGCGCACGCACACACGCACGCACACCCACACACACACACACACACACACACACACACTAAGTTGTCTCTTTAAGCTTAAGAGGGGGAAAAAAATCACCAAATGTACTGAAAAAACCCCTCCAAATGTCTATCTCTCCTCTGGATGTCATGTGGGGCTGTTAGGACGCGACACCTGTCACAATCACCAGGACTTCTTCATCCCCTAAGGGCCACGGGAAGCGGCCAAGGTCAAACTCTTTAAAGGGGGAGTGAAGGGAAGAGAAGTAAGTAATGGCAGACAGTCGCTAAAGAATCCAATCTGTCAGATTCAAGCTATAAAACCTCTGTGGAGTCAGAAGCTGTATATACAAGCTTGAATGTATGTTGAGTGTGCATTACATGCAGCATTGCCCCTGTGCATATGCAGAGTCTACCCGCTTGTGGGGTACACGCCCTGCAACATTTCTTTAGCTGATATAATAAACTTCTTTTCCCCCCAATAATGGCATCTCCCTGTGGCATTAATCACTTAAAATGTTTGGTTAAACCACATTCTGCATCGACTTCCCAGATCCGAGCCAGGTGTTTTGGATGCAAAACCTCCTTAACCAATGTAAGATGAGCCTTCCTAAATTTGTTCCACGTTTGGAGAGCTCCCGCTACAGTCTTTTTCTCACTTTCAAGAGTCCAATTTGTCATCTTCTGTTTCACATTAGGGGATGGTAAGGCAGCAAAAAAATAAATAAAAAATGACTCTTCAAGACGCGGTGTTCTGGAGGAGGAAGAAGATGTGGAGGGAAGGAAGGAAGGAAAACGGCCTGAAAGTGGTGAAAACCTGTTGTCAGTTTAACCTCTTCCAGCTGCGCATGTTTTGACAGCTGACAGGCAAAGCTTCATATCATGAAGAAATTATAGGAAAAAGCTTTTCCTCACTAATGGTTTCATGAGAGTCAAGTGTCCAAAATATTCAAACTCAATGTTTCGGAACAACATCCAAACATCTTATCTAGATCCTTTTGGTTGACACGGAGGTCGAACATAATATAGGCTGCTAACCAAAGGCACGTCCTTGTTTAGACTCCTTCTCTTTTTCGCTCTCACATTCCATCTCTTTGAAAGAAAAGCCTGCCCAAGCCCAGGCATTGGTAGATAATGACATCCTCTCCCTGGATTAATTGTAAGGGACACATTAAGCAATGGAGCTGACACTCCCTGTAATTAAACTGTTCACACCGACGAGTTCATACTGGAACACTTTCTCCTTTCTCTCTCTATCTAACGCTGGAACCGCAAGCCCGTTTAGGAATGCAGGGTGTCTATGAGAAAAGGAAGTGCAGTGCATTGTGAATTTAAACCAAAGTGAGTACTTTGTGCTTTCTGACCCTGCTTATAATGATCTCACTGCTTTTAATGTAGTAGGTTCATTTTAACAAAGATATTTTTATTACTTGTGTCCATAAAATCTTGGACGTGAATCGGAAAGGAGGTGAACGTGTTTGATCTTTATCAGTTTTTTTTTTTTTTGCCTCCTCTTTTTTAACCACTGTGCACTACTTTCACACATTACTGCCCAACAAAGTCCATGACCTTTTCAGGAACACAGGCATGTAGCCTTTGCAGTCATATCTCATATTGCGCTCCCTAATGCTCTGACTGTGGATGCTGTGCTTGCTGCTGTGTTGCTCCTGTCCTTGCCTGCCTGCTCGCTATTGCCTCGGGCCATTGGGGCCCTCAGCACTGTCCACTAAAAAAAGAAGAAAAAAAATCCACTGTAATTGAAGAAGTCTCCCTAATGTGACATGCACACGCAGGCAAGCAGAAAGGTTTGCATGCACACAGTCACACTTATAAATGTGCATGACAGTTTACACACATGCAGATATACTCTGTGTACATGAGCAGGTTTGCCTTCATATGCATGCAGCCAAGCAAATAAATGCATGTACACACACATGCACACGCACGAAGACACACACACACACACGCACACACACACACACACACACACACACACACACACACACACACACACACACACACACACACACACACACACACACACACACTGACCACATTGCTCTTTTGTAGAGGTTATTGGGGGTTGGGAGAACTATTTTGACCCCATGTGCGTGCACACACACACACACACACACACACATTACAGACCAGTAGTTGCCCTCTGACTCTAAAACCCTTCCTGTGCCAGTGAAGCACTCAACTCTTCCCCTCCTCTCCTGGGGTTCCTGTTATGGGTTCCTTTTGAGGAGCTGAAGGTTTTATTGTTAGGTGACAGCGGTTCCTGTGTATCCTGTCATGCCCTACTGCTCCTTCTGTCTACCTTCCTCTCCAAAGCTTCTTTCTTTACATGAGTCTAGATTTGCATCTCAAGTGGCTCACACTCATTTTACTGTACTGTTTGCACACCACATGATTGATAGTGCACAGCTATACGCACTTGTAGTTGTTTTTTGTTGTTGTGTTGTATTTATTTACTTAAAGGACAAAGATTTTTGGGACTCATCAGCTACAGCGATGCCTCTGAAAATAGTGGAAGTATGGTGGGAGAGGTGTTTTTTCCCATAGCTATTGTATACAGGTAAATGACACCTTCAAGTTCTATAGCCTAATTTATTTTGTCTGAAAGGCAATCATTTTTCTACATTAACTTTTGCAAAGAGATTAAAACAAAAAAAAAAAACTATTTTCATCACTTGGTAAGTGGTGGAAAAAATGTGACCCTGATAGTCCTCTATGGTCAGGGGGCTCACAAAACACACAGGCTCTGGATTAAAATGGAGAACACATCTCATATGATAAACAGCCAGCCTTCCAGACACAAGTTATCATTACCACTCGAGTCTGTGCTGTTTGACTCTCAACAGGTTTGCTCTCCACCAACCACACTGCTGTTGCAAAGCACCTTGGGTGTTCCCAAACTCGCCTGCTGGTAACCCATTACCTAGACATACAGAGACAAACGGCGCAAAGGCACGCAAATGTTGATGCAATCAGGTTGAGAAAACATCTCCAGGGCTATCATGCAAACCCCCTCTCTCCTCCTTCCCCACTTCTTTTAATCTCTCCCTCTCTCCTTCAATTAATACAATGTCACCACCACCACTGGGAAACTTTCCATTCGGTGAATTAACAGCAACGGGAAAGCTGGTGCTCTACTCTGTCACTGTCATAGCGGTAGCTCCGACAAAACAGTTTGCGTACCTGCTTAAGTATTACAGAAATTAACACCTCCCTTCCAGGTACAGTAATCAAGGGGGTGACGGGAGACAATTAATTAGGTCCATCTGCATCACTGCCTTTACATAATTAATGGGGCTCATTACTGCACCACTAGTATGATGTGGAGCATGCAAGCCCTCTCACTAGCTTGGAGCATTACTGAAAGCACAGGGAAAGTGAAGATTTTTGTTTATTCATTTGAAATAATAGAAATGTGCTTCTAGTTGACTAACCTGTGGTGCTGATTGCAGTCTACCATCAAATTCTGTGAACCTTTTATTAACTTATTCCACAGGTATTAAAGATAAATAAGAAAAGCACCATCCTAAGTCAAAATACACTGTATACCGGTGGTATTCCAACTGAAGAACATAAGGAACATATTGCTCCCTCTGTCAGCTGTTTTTAATGATTGCATTTATCACAGGAAAAGGAAGATTGTATTTATCCGGAGAAAAAAATTATAAAGCAGACATCCTGGTATCTTACTCAACCTCTTTGATTAGTCAGTAGGCTCTACTGTTGACATATGAACCTGGGACTAAATTTTAAACCTTCAAGCAACTCAATGGAGCAACTCAGTGGATGAATCTATAATATAAAGTTAATTGGTGAGAAAGTAAAAATGAGATTATGTTTTATGACCACCTTGTGAAAATTACAAGTTTGATAATAATAGGCCATTTGCAGGTTGGTTATTGAATCTGGATTCTTTTTTATTGTTTCATTGCTTGAGGGACATAAAGCATTTCAGAGATTTTGCTGAGTATGCCAACACTATCAAGGAATCTAGTTTTAACCTAACTGATTGCTTACCTCTCCTATTTTTACTCATTAATTCTAGCCTTTAAAAAAAAAACAGAAGTGAAATGGGGGGAAAAAATCTACCCTTTGCCATTAAAACCTTGCACTTAGCAAGTCGGTTGTTTAAAGATTTTTGGAGAAATTGCCACCTGTTGCAGGGCTCATTCTTGTGCCCTGAAGATAGTTCGTCACAGCTCTGATTTTTAGTTTGACGTTGGGAGCACTGATTAGTAGCTTCCTTGTTAGTAATGCATAATCCGCAAAGTGCTTGCTTTAACATTTTACATGGTAAGCTATTTCATTATTTGTTAAAAAAAAATTATATATATATATAGTTTTGGTTTTTTTTTTTTTGTTTTTCTGTAAAAAATAATGGAGTCTTCTTTTCCTAGCAGCTTGTTTTGGTTTTGCAGATTGGTAGTACAGGTACAGGCTTAGAGATTTCAGCCATTTACAAACGATTCCCTATAAAAAATCCCCAATGCAATCAACTGACACTAGCACTTAATGTTTCTAGGCTTGGGGTAGTAACCAGTGTTTGTTTGTAATGCAGTAGTGTAACATATGACTGTACTTAAGTCAGTATCAATTAAGTTACCAATCAAATCATTATATCATAACTTGCGCGACATAAGTTCTTCACTTGTCTGCTCTTTTTAAAGCAGAGAACCTGTAAGCTGGAGAGGAAATGTCACCTCGGCAATTTAGAATATCTTCATTTATCCTGGAAAAAGAGTTTATCAATAAAAAGCCCTCCATGAAGCTATCTTATCATCTTATTATTCATCACTGATTGAAGACAATAACCCCAGGTTTCTGTTCAGCACTGTAGCCAGGCTGACAAACAGTCAGAGCTCTGTTGATCCAAGTATCCCTTAAACATAACTACTAATGACTTCATGAATTTCTTCACAAATAAAATTTTGGTCATTAGAGAAAAAAAAATCATAATCATATCACAAACGTATCACTATGTGCAGCTACTTTCAGCTCGCTCTCTCTCTCCAATAGACCTTTCTGAGTTAACTTCAATAGTTACTTCCTTCAAACCATTAACATGTCTGTTAGACCCCATTCCTACTAAACTGCTCAAGAAGTCCTACCTTTAATTAATGCTTTGATCTTAAATATGATCAGTCTATCTCTATTAAATGGCTACATATGACAAGTCTTCACATATCGCAAGCTATCACTTGACCCAGCTATTTTAGCTAATTATAGGCCAATCTCCAACCTTCCTATTATTTTTAAAATTCTTGAAAGAGTAGTTGTAAAACAGCTAATTGATCATCTGCAGAAGAATGGTTCATTTAAAGAGTTTCAGTCAGGTTTCTGAATTCTTCACAGTACAGAAACAGCATTACTGAAAGTCACAAATGATCTTATTGCCTCTGACAGTGGACTCATCTCTTTGCTTAATCTGATATACCTCAGTGTAGCTTTTGATACTGATGACCATAACATTTTGTTACAGAGATTAGAGCATACTGTACCATAGGTATTAAATGTACTGTGCTGCAGTGGTTTGAATCATATCTATATAACAGACTCCACTTTGTTCATGTAAGTGGGAAGTCTTCTACGCACACTTAAGTTAATTATAGAGTTCCACAGGGTTCCATACTAGGATCACTTCTATTTATATTATACATGATCCCCTTAGGCAGTATTATTAGAAAGTATTGCATAAATTTTCACTGCTGTGCAGATCATACACAGCTTTATCTGTTTTATTTATCCATGAAGCCTGATGACACACAGCAATTAGTTAAACCACAGGAATACCTTAAAGACATAAAAACCTGGTTGACCAATTTCCTGCTTCTAAATTCATATAACACTGAAGTTATTGTACTTGGCCCTACAAATTTTAGAAACACGGGGTGTGTCCCAATTCAGAGGCTGCATTCTTTAAAGGCCATGGCCTGCAGAGACCACAAAGACCCTAACTGAGCAGTTGTTAAATGGGATGGTCTGGCCTTCATATCTGCATCAGCAGCTATACAGAAACTGCAGCAAGCTGAGCTTGGACATGTTTGCCATAGAAAGAGACAGATAAATAATTCAACACACCCAAAACTCTGCAAATGCCAAAGATGAAGACCCCAGTTCACTGAAAGATTGACTCATGCTAAGTCTGTGAGAAGATAACACAGAAACAACTGTGATTATGTGTTATATACACCCCTTATGTGTAAGCAATGTGCTTGATTACATGGCTATGTAAAGAAAAGATATAGACGAATTTTATTCGAAACATTATCACAAAGCGTATTTGTATCACAATGCATCTATAAATACTGAGAAATCAACAATTAAAAAAACCCCTCTAAAATCATTTACTATTTCATTTCAAGTTTAGCTTATGGGATTCTGGGCCACATGACGGCTAGACAGACAGAATATGTCCAGTTATCAAACAGTTACCAAACTTTCACTTTGAAAACCAAATTTAAGATGATTTTAGCCTAGATTTCTATCCACTATTCAGATGTTTTACTGTAGGTGGACTTATAATAAGCAGAAAATTGTACACATGCCCACGACTCATGACTTGTACAATTCACAAGTAAAAAAGCTAATGAGCATTATGTGTTCGCTTAAGTGTGGATGGGAATGTGAGTTATCCCCAGGCTGAGAATCTGGAGGTATATCTGTGATGACGCTGTCACTGTGCGGGCACTGAGCAACACCCGCCCTTTTGCACATTGACTACACAAAGGTCAAGTGTGTGGTGTTGGCTGTCTTATGAATGTATTGCCTGCTTTCCAGTGGGCGAGGGGATAAAGGGGAAGTGGCTTGTCAAAGGTTGCCACATTTCAGTAGAGGAGCGATGATAAAATAAAAATCAACAATTGTTCTTTTCTTTTTGTCTCTAAAATGTCTTTGAAGTTTCAGCAGAACTACTCAGAAAATTGAAAGCAAAGTGATTCAACTACTTGAAACATTAAATATAAATGTAGTTGAACTAATTTATTACATGACACTAATTACAACACCTCTATAGGTTTATATAGAAGAAGATCTTAGACAATAAAAAACATTCAAAAGTGGCAGATTTAGGGATATTGGGATATCTGCAGTTCCTGACTGCCTGCGATCTGATTAGTTGAAAATATCATACGTTGTCTTTTTCAATAACGTTACAAATTTATCTGCAAACTCCTGATGTTCGTATGAGTACCTTGTTTTCCTTCTCCTCATCCCTCCTTTCTCTCACTCAGCTAATGAAGGTCTCGTAGCCCACTGTTATTAAAATTACGCCCTTGCCTCTGATATTAATTGGGTCCATAATAAGGAATGCGTCAGATTCATTATTTAATTGCAAGGGCACATTTGGAATACAGTTTCTGAAATGTATTTTTAATGAAAAACACTACATCCTGACCTAATCATATCAACCTTATTCTATCTAATTAAGGATGCAAAAAATCATTAGAGTTGCAAAATATTAGTTTCAGCTCTTTTGGGCTGCTCCTTTCCTCGCCTCCATGAATATATTTTTCCCTGTCTATGATAAATAGTTAATGAGGGAAAAATGACAAAAATTTGCATGTAGTCAAATTAGTCTAATAGGGATATGTCTTTGCTGAGTTAGGAAAGTGACCCTTTTCATAGGAGAAACTGTTACAATAATTATGAAATAATGGCAAGGCCCATCTTATTTTGATGAAAAATGGTCTGCTTGAATAATGTAAAAATGTTAAAATGCAATAACCCTAAATTTTCATCATACCAGAGAATGTGTTAACGTGTTAGCATTTTATCAGTTTAATAACATCAAATTAGGTATAATATGAAGTATGCTGTAATTGTTGCCGTGGAGGGGGGATATGCAGTAATGCAAAGATGATTTAGCAGTGCTCCACAACAGGAGGCCATCAGCTGCTAAATGAGGCATTTTCTTAATCACAAACTTTGGGGATGTAATTTCTTTTAAAGTCTCCAAACAACGAAAGGCTCAATTTTCTCCCAATAAACAGGTCCATCACCATCCCATTAGTTGCAGTATAGTCACCTCTCAGAACAGGGGTTGGATTTCATTAAGGCATGAAGACAGATGTAAACAAAAAAAGGACTTCAGAAAAAGAAGGGCATTTACACAACAAATTATTGCAACATGTGAGTTTACCAATATAATATCTCATTTTCTTTCATTTATTAGCTGAATTTTTATAAATTTCTCTATCAAGAACACAGTATGTGCCGGATGACATATGCTTACAAAACATCACTTTGAAAAGCTAACTATTTTAGAGACTAATGTCTGGCATGTCACATTTAATATAGGTAAATACTATGTTTAGGGAAGAAAAAAAAATTTTTGCATGCTGTTTCTGTTGTATTTCCTGTCTTTTTTTTTAATCAAAATAAAGTATAAATACAGATTTTTTTATTGCATCATTGGCAGAAAGATACAAATTCTAATGCTACGTTGACACAACAACAGCCGAGCGCGGCTATCTACTTTGTTGCATCGTTCACCGCTGCAGTTTTGTTCTGTCTGTGCCTGCGGGGCTCTGTTGGTTGCTGCTTCACCCTGTTATTACATGCCTGAAGAAATTCAGGAATGCTCAACTTTGCTTTATCACATGTCACGCCTGTCACACAGCGACAAGTGTCAGATATGAGATAGCAGTTTCATATTGCCTTTTTCATTGAAAAAAAATCACTTTCCCACAGTGGTATGAACACACCATAATGAACACAGTCCTGTTGTAGTGTAAACTTTGTAAAGACAGAGTTTGACAGGACTTTGATGTATATTCATTCTAATATGACCCTCAAAGTATTTTTTGGCTTGGCCCAGCCTGTTTCAGCTCCACTGTAAGACAAAATAATGCTTCTTTTCCTAATACTCGGGCCATCTTTCACCACAGTCCTCTGCAGTTTCTCATCCCATAGCCGTATGTAGTTGTGCGAGAAAAGAGCAAGGGAGTTAATGAACATGGAGAACATGTAGCGATGTGTGCCACTGAAATACCCTACAGAATAAATTAAAGGGGGCTGCAATTTTGATCGCTGCATTCTATTTCCCTTATCTCAACAAGTCACATTTTCAATCACTATGCAAAGATTTTACATCAGGGGTAGGCTTTGTGCTAATACACTGCCCTTTCCTGTGCCATCACCATTGACCTACACTGGGCTGGGCTTCTCCCCCGTGATAGTAATTTCATGGGGACATGCATTTATTTGCACTCCCTTGGATGACATCAAAATGTCCACACTGAGAGAATGCCCACCACAGCACACACATGCATCCCACTATGTGTGTTGATTGAGCAGTCTCTCTTTAATGAAATATCTTTGAAAATTGGTTTCTACAGACTAATCAGGCTGCCTGTTAGCTGAGTTTCTGTTTTGGTAATTATCTTGTACTAATTAGAACGGAGCTAAAGACCTCTGAGATGAATTCTCAGCTTTCTCAAATGTAACTAAAGAAATTTTAATGATATAAAATGAACGAATTCTATACATCCTCTCAGATCTAATATCTCCTTTAAAGTGACCACTGAATGCTAACCCTGTATTATCTTGGCTGCCTTTAAATGTTTCTATTAGTAGCTCACTGATCTCACCCAGCTCTACCCTTTCACTTAGCACCTGCATCATGGCAGAAACCTATATTGGTTACAAACTCCCCTTTACCTAAGTTAATTGAAAAAACTTAGCCTAGCCTAATATAACCATTAGCCTAACAAGTCACTGTTGGTTTAAATACAAGGGCATTTTTAGAGACAGGAAAGGAGACCAGTGATGTGTTTACCTTGCGCCTCTCTCCATTGAGCCCTCTCCACTGCTCTGCTTTCTTGACAATGTAGCTCAGTTCCTGATTGGACAGCTCAGAGTCTTGAGGCAGGAAGTACACACCCTCCTTGGCTGTGAGTCGCTGAAAGATATCCAGCATGCGACCATCATTGTGGATTCTGGAAGGTGTGCGGTGAGACAAACACTGATTAAGAAATGTAAGAAAAAGTGTGGCTGCAGCTTTCCAAAAACAGACCAGATTTCAACAACAACAATAACAACAACAACAACAAAAAAGTATGAATTTTTGTGATTTAACATAGAATTTCGTTCTGTGCTGCTCTCAAACCAGCTGCTACAATGAAATGTTGGCATTGTTCAAATCAATGATACATATAACCACTGCATTCCTGACACACACACAAAAATATGGTTTTGTATCAACATTACAGTGTTTTAATTTTTTAATTGCTGGTGGCACCTTTGGCATTTTGAATGAATAAAACACTTGCACTTGCATTTGCTACTCATGACTGATAAGAAGCTCTGTCAGCATACTACAACCTGCTGTTTGAGCATAACCTGCTGGCAAAAATAGCAGATATTAATAAAATACAGAAAGGAATGGGAACTTGCCAACAATGGGGAATGATGGCTGATAATGTATACAGTGCACACTGTATGGTCTACCACAGACTTGGGCATTGTATGGCCCTGGACCACATTTGGCCCTTTGGTTCTCCCTGACCAGCCCATGTGAGGTCAGTGGGATTCAAATGTAAATAATTGGCCCCATTTCAGCTCTAAACACTCTAAACAGATGTCAGGTCACATTAATAAAATAAAAATTGATGCAGAAGTGGACTTTTCAACAGAGTAGGGACTTCTAAGTATTTATTTAATGAAGTCAGACGCAAAGCTATGTGTTCAGTTTGTGTCGAGCATATTGCTGTGTTTGAAGATTACAATTTGAATCGACAGTACAAGTCTAAGTACACTGAGAAATGCAAGCACTTGATTGATGCACACTGGAAACCTTTGCTAGCAAAGCTGCAAAAGCAACAAAGATTTTTTTTTACCCATATTTACACTAAATATTCTGCTTTTTTACTGAAATCTGTATTTTTCCTACATTTAACTAAAAATGCCACCTAAACTTAAACACCATCTGAAAACAAAATTATGATGACAACCACCAAGCATCTTACCTCAAACAGAACTAAAATACTAATTTACACCATTTCTGCAAACACATATGTGTATCAATTTGGGAGTCATTGGCAATTAACCTGCTATACCAGTGATTTATGAGAACATGTTGCTCATTTCATTGCCACCAAGAACCAATCATATTTTTTCTTAGTTTGTTATTTAGAATATTAATTGTGTTCATTACATCATGGTCACCGGCTGTAAACAAGTGCATGTGTGAGAAATGGAGGCTGTAAGATTCTGAACAACTGTTGTAATATGTGGTGTGTAATTAAATTTATAATTTCTGTAATTTCATAACAACCAGTGTGTTACTCCCATATATCCCCTATCTATTCCAAGAGCCCTTGAAACACTATCATCTTTATTTACAGATATCAAAAAATATTGATATGAAACATATTTTTGGTTCCAGAATGCAGACATTGCATGTATCTGTGGTTTGCAGAACTGTACAATGCCAACGTTTTCTTCTGACCACTGGGTTGGATGCTCTATAAAAGTCTAATACGTCAATTGAAAAAGCAAAAGGAATCAAACAAATTGGCTTGTGAGTGGGAAGTACTTTGTTGACACAAGCTGAGTGTAGAAATGTCTGTGTTTGGCTGGGTGTCTGTGTGGTTGCACAAATATTAATGTGTGGGAGTCAGATCCTGGGATGTTCTTCAGTGGTAATGCTGGGCTTCAAAGATGGCAGATACAGTGGACGTGCTGGTAGCAGATGCGTCTGGAGAGCCCAGCTTGAGTCACAAGAAAATTTTCTGCCCAGCAGAAGGCATATTGATTCATACCTCCACATGAGTGCACATCACCAAAATGCTATTTTTTCTTTTGCCACATGCAGCCAACCCCTAAAAAGAAACACCATGTCTGTAAACAAATGCCTTGGCTGACCATCAAAACCAACAGACCTTGTGCCCTTCCATAGAGATTCTAGCCTGTCAGAGGGTAATCAACTCTCAAATAAAACCAACATCAAGGAGGCAAGGATTTATACAAGAAGCTGGTACGGCGCTTTGAACTCAGCATCATTCCCCATTGCTCTTGGGAGTGGGATGTTTGTAGAATCTTGACCTCAGACACAGGAATAGCATGCATTCATTTTCATCCTACACTTGAATTGTGCTTCTCATTCATTTATGCAGTTTCTCTCTTGGAGGAATTCACCATCTTTGTATCTCTGTGCCTTGCAACAGGCTAATTTCTTTGGTGTGGAAAAGCCCTGAATTTAAGTATGTAATTCTTAACCATGTAGGTTGTGACTTGGATGATAAGGTTCATAGCAGGTCTTTGTTAAAGTGCAGGGGTCACCATAAGGACATATGTACAGCACGTTTGCTATCTTATGGAATACATTTTAACAGAACGTTGATGTCAGTAAATAAAATGGGCACTGGGTGAAACAGCATAGATACACTAAATATTATATCATATACATTATTATTGTCTTATTCAATGGCTCCATAGTGTAGTGGTCTACACTTTGCCTAGAAAGCAAAAGATTCCTTATTTAATCGTGGGAGGTGACACAAATCCCTTTGGGGTTGCGTCAGGAAAGGCATCCAATGTAGCTCTGTGTGTTTGCCAAATAATTCTTCCAGAATTACCCGCTGTGCATTCGGGAGCAGCTAAAAGTAGCTTAAATAGTGCACTATGTTGCCAAAAGTATTCAAGACTGTGGGTTTGTTGTTTTCATGAGTTGGGGTCAGTCCCTTAATACCAATGAAAGGAACTCTTAATGCTTCAGCATATGAAGACATTTTAGATAATTTCAAGCTCCCAACTTTGTGGGAACAGTTTGGGGATGACCCCTTCCTGTTCCAACGTGACTATGCACCACCAGTGCACAGAGCAGGTCCATAAAGACATGGATGCGCCAGATTGGTGTGGAAGAACTTGACTGTCCTGCACGAAGTCCTGACCTCAACCCGACAGAACACCTCTGGGATGAATTAGAGTGGAGACTGTGAGCCAGGCCTTCTCATCTAACATCAGTGTCTTACAAATGTGCTTCTGGAAGAATGGTAAAAAAGTTCCCATAAACACTCCTACACCTTTTGGAAAGCCGTCCCAGAAGAGTTGAAGCTGTTATAGCTGCAAAAGGTGGGTTGACGTCACATTAAACCCTATGGACTCAGAATGGGATGTTACTCAATTTCAATGGCAGACAAGTGAATTCTTTTGGCAATAGTATATTTCTCAATTGACAGTCCTTATGTATCATTTATTTTAAAGGAAACAAACTCAATTTCACAGAACAGTGTAAACGCAGATACTTATCTTATACCATCAAACACAAACTTTACAAAACATAAGACACAGACATGCAAACTTGGCTAATGAATACTGAATAAAGAACAAATAGACACTTGCAGTAACTGAAAAAAGTTTGTTTGTTTTTGTTCTACAATCTTATAATTATGCAGATATAACTTCACCACTATTATATGACACCACTCTTTTCAGTGTTCACAAAGTCTCAAAGAACACAGAGGTATTTTTACACGTATTTTTGCAGGCAGTGAATAAAAGCTTCCTAAATGTAATTAAAAAAAGGATAACAGTCCATTCTATCTATACATACAGCCTCGAGCATATTTTTGAAATAGGTCACGGTCTGTGTCAGAGCCCCTTCCTTGTAGCCAATAGGAAATTGTAACCCATAAAATTATCAGCCTTGCTTCAGCCTCGTGGCCTACATTCAATACAAACCCATGCGGCTGTTGAGTGGCAGAAGTCATTATTCCCGGCTGCTGTTTTAATATTGTCCATTTAGCCTGATCCCGATAAGCGTCTCGCTTACTGAAATTAGATGGCACCCTCTCCTTGCCCGCCAATCTCAAACTGATTAATTCAATAGGCGTTTTCTTACATTTAAGCTGTTAATGGAATTTGGTCCTATATTAGAGTGAGAGAACACACCTTGAATGAATACTGAGTTACACTATTCGGTCATTTATCACCTGCCTTTCTACACAGTTAGTTCTATATTGAAAAATTCTGTCAAATCAAATTCCTTCTAATGATAGAGATTATGCAGTATTGGACACTGTTTGTTTTTTTTGGCCATTCTAACTAATCACCGAGCTCCTAGAAGCTCTACAGATGACACGAGGGCCTAGCAGAAAAAACTACTTAAAACCATCTGAGGTGCTAAATCACCATACAGACTAGCAACCAAATGCTTCAACATGTCTGACCTCAATCTGCAAGACATGAGTGGAACAAACAGTGCATTAAGATAGAGTATATGAAACCTGCAGTGATCCCAACCATGCAAAACATTCAGCCTAATCGAATAAAGTAAGAGGGTTACACATACACGCTATATCAAAACACATCTAACTTTTGAATTAGAAATGAATTGCAGCGAATGGTATGTTCAGGCGGTCTAGCTGTGCATGCATATATTTCTACTTCTGTGTTTATTAAGTTTGTGTATGCTTAAAGATGTGTGCATTTGATACATAACTGCATCAGAAATTCCTTGCAATGATAAATTCAAAACAGATTAGATCAACATTTGGTTATTTTATTTCATTATTAATTTTTTTTTGTGGTCAGAAAAGGGGAATAAATTGTGGATGAAGGGTGGAACAATAAGGATGGTAAGGTTTAGACATACTGTATTATTATAACTGGTGCTATATGATAGCAGGTTGGTGAGGCCAGTGAATTTGAGGAAATATCTTCCTCTCTAGAGCCTGTAGCAATCTACAGAAACCACTTGACGATCCCCGGGCAACCACATGTCGCTAAGGAAAAAATGCGTATTCCTCGATCAGTTGGTGAGTGGTTGCTTGAGCGTCCGTAGTGAAATCTGATCACAAAGAGGCAAACAGTGCTGCACCAAAAACCTCCTCGGGCTTGCTTTTCTGTAGTTTGCGTGAAAAACAGCAACTTGTCTGCAAACACCACCCAACTGTTCCCCGAATGGTTGTAAAGTGTGATGCAAACTGGAACCAGGAACAGTTCATCTTCAATGTAAAAGCTGTGTCCTTTGAAATGTGTTGGTTGCAGAGGTATGGCACAACTTTTACTCTGAAGGTGAACGTTATCTGTTTCCAGTTTAAGTCACACTTTTGCAAGTGTCACCACCCCTCAGCGAGTAGTTGGCCAGTGTTTGCAGGCAATTATCTGTCTTCCATACAACTACAGGTCATTTGGGCTCGTGGCTAGACGTAGTTTAGAGGTGTGATTGCCAATGACCAAAGCAATCATGAAGAGCTTTTTGATGCCGCACCCACTGTGTGACACATTTCACCTTTCAACATACAGGAACCTCTAACAACCCTTTGTTAACCAGTCAGGGAATACATATTTTTCCCTAGCAACTGTTCAATATCACCGAGTGGTCTGTGTGGCCTGTGTGACTGAAGCCAAAGGAAACTGCTGTATACTTATTTTTATAAATGAAAAGGAGGTAAGGTCTGGAGGATGAAGGGTTGGGTGTTTATTTGTGTGCATGGTTTTGCGGTGTAGTTGTTATAGATTATACTGCAGTGGTTTTATTGGGCCAACCCACTTGAGATCAAATTGGCCTGTATGTGGCTCATGAAATAAAATGAAAGGCAAATTTAGGGACAAATTTATTTGTGTCAAAACGAGCGTCTTATATAGAAACTTTAGTTGTATTTAATACCACAGAGAGTACTACAGAGAGTTCATATTGCGTGTCTCACCTGAGCAGGTACATGGAGAGGATGGTGATGGAAAGCAGAAAAAGGACTGCATAAAGGAAGACGGTGATGATCACCCCTGCTGCACCTGATTTGTCAGCCTGATAGAAGTGCCAGTAAAGCTTGGCAGCATCACCCACTGGCGTGTCGGGGCTGTAGGAGAGACGCTAAGGAGACAAATATGAAAAGGGAAAAAAAATTAGCTGAATGGAAAAGCCCTTGCTCAGGATAAAAGTAAAGATCACATGAAGGTTCAAGTATTTAGTTTCACATACTGTACATTTACAGGAACATTGTAAAATTGTTTTCTTTCCTTGTTTTTTCCTTTTTCCTTTTTAAGATGTTTCCTATGTTTGCAGCAGGAAATGTCCACATCATTTCAGTCACCCTATATATCTAACCCACTGCCAAAAAAGACACCCATCCAACCTTGCACATTTTGCTTCTCACCCTCTCTGCACTCTTTTTTGTAATCTAAAGTCACTTTGCCAAGATAAAGTGAACTCCTATTTAAAGTGCACAAGTGTCCAAGTTATTTTTAAGTGACTTACCCCGAGGACGGCGTCCACTGCAAAGACTGCCAGGGGGTCGAGGACTGTCCACACTCCCTGAGCCATGATAAACTTTGACGTGAAGGAAGGGAGTGAGCCAAATATCTGTTGACAGCCCCATCTGATCAGAACCAGCAGGAACGTTATTGCGTTCAAGGTCAGGGGACCCACCACCACCATTGCCAGCTCCTCCCGGGTGTGGAGTAAAGAACTCTGGTACACGAGGTCCACCGTGTGTGCGTGGAAGCGGAATCTGGTAAGAAAGGAAAGCGTCAATATGTCTGTACCATATTTGGGCTTGTGATGCTTTGCAGCTCAAGGGCAGCTGGTTCCAGCACTTGCATGCACTGTGTTATAACATTTGTGGCTGATTCACTCAAATTGCTCTAATGACGTGCATTATAATTACCTATTGCTTGTTTTACTGTTTACTGGGATATTTTTAAAGAAAGCTTAAATGTAATAAAATACCCAAAAGATGTAAAGGACACCGAAAGTAAGCGTGTTAACACCTTTGCTGATACATGGCAGAGCTTATCCAAGCCTCCTGTTGTAAGTTAAACTCCCCATTTACAGCAAGCCTCATGAGTTTCTTAATCTTCCCATCAGTCAGGAGGAGGTAGAGCCAGTGGTGGGAGAGGAGGGGTCCAGTTTTCTCTCATTAATTTCCATCTGATTTGCTCCAAGAGTCAAGCATCTCTCAGATTCTGTCCATTAATCTGACAGTAGAGGCCCATTGGTGTTTCATCTGAAGCAAATCTCTCAAAAGATTCAAGCCCCAAAAAGCCATTTCAGAGCACAGAGATTATGCCTCGGAATGACCGGTAGAGACTTTGATGTTTTGTTTTTCATATTTGACATTGTAGGCTTTTACTTTCCAGATAAAAGTGTGATTTAAAATCTTAAATGAACATACATTGTTTTAAATTTCATACGATCATCCATCAGGAAGATAGTAAGTCTTGGTCCTACTAATTTTAAGCCTAGCAATGCTCATGTATGCCTACAGTATATGTTTGCTTATAATTCAGGGATATTCTGAACAGAAGTAGTATTTTAGGCCATTGTATTGCTGCTTTGTCACTTGTGTCAGTGTATTAAAAAAAAGGAAAAGAAATGAAGCACTCATAGATGATTATAGAAGTACCAAGGCCAGGGACTCTTGCTCCTGGGCACACTTTGGAGTCTGATGACGTCCAGGGATGGATTATGGGAAAGCAGAATGCAAAAACAAACAGGCACAGAGGTAGAAAGGAATGAAAAAAAATAAAAGTGTGAGATATGAGGGTGAAGCGAGGTATGCCTGTCATCATGCTAACCACTCTGACTGGCACTTAGTCTCGCTCTCTCTCTCTTTCCCTCTCAATGGGCACCACCAGCTCTGGTCATTGCATGGAGAGAGAAATGCTTGGAGGGAGAGCAGCAGATTTGGACATGTGGAAGTTGTCATCCAGCGCTGACCCCCTCTGTTTTCGCATTTTTGTTT
>VUQK01016457.1:9343-44583 GCA_015106715.1 Bujurquina vittata
AGTCTTGGAAAAAAAATAAAAATAGAAGTGTTTGAAACTTATTATAAAAAAAAGAGAAACAACACCTTCACTTTCAGTCCATTTTTAAAAAAAAAAAAAAAAGAAAAATAGAAAATAGATTCACTTAGTAGATGTACAATATTCCTAAAATACTTTACTTATATTTTTCAGTATTTTAAAGAGTGTTTGTATTTTCTCTTACAAAATATATTATTGTAAAGTAGGTTGTTTCTCATTAAAAATGCAGCAGCACTCAGCTTTTGCTTTGCTTTGTGTGGCGTTTGATTCCCTGTCCATCACAATGAGAAAACATCAACCTCGTAGCCCTCTCTGCTTTGTTGGAATTCATTAATTTGCCTTGTTAAGGCGTGTTTGGTGTGTGCTTCTGAAAAAGTGGACTGAATGCTGTAAAGAAGCTCAATTTAGTCACATTCTGAAATTATAATTCCTCACTTAACTTGTTTCTCTTCTGCTTCTCTTTTCTTCTCTAACATCCTTTCACTCTGTCCTTTTCTCTTCTCTTTCTCTTTAATCCTTCCTTTTTTCATGTTATCCCATTTTCCCACCTTTCGTTATCCCATGATTTCATGTATCCCATTCTTCGGCCTTTTCTTCAACACTTCCTTTTCTCCAGGTGGCAGCCCTGCAAGAGGAGAAGAGCAGTTTGCTAGCAGAAAACCAGGTTCTGATGGAGAGACTTAACCAGTCTGACTCCATAGAGGATATAAACAGCCCTGCTGGACGCAGACATCTTCAGCTGCAGACGCAACTGGAGCAGCTACAGGAAGAAACTTTCAGGTGTGAAGTTGCAACATGAAATGCAGCTTCAACAAATTAGAGCTGAATCAACGAATGTCAAAAATCTGCAGGAGCAATCATACTTGTTTCTAATTCATTCTAGGTTGGAGGCAGCAAAAGACGACTACCGGATCCGTTGTGAGGAGCTTGAAAAAGAACTTTTGGATGTGAAGTCCCAGAATGAAGAACTTACATCACTGGCTGATGAAGCCCAGTCGCTTAAAGACGAGATGGATGTCCTCAGGTATGGTGGGGGTTCAAAACTCAGCTTCTCAAGTAGTAAGATTATCCAATTCAAGGAAACTTAAAAACCTAGAAGTAATCCTAGTTAACCTGCAAAGCACGTTTCAATCTTTGCATTCATTTATTCCTAGAATACTAGCCTAAAGAAGAAAAAGGAAGAAAAGAAAAAAAAACAACAAAAAAGAGCCAAGCAGGTGTTATGACGTAATATCCTTTTAGCTGTTCAGCATGACATTCGTCCACAAATTATATTTAAACTAATGGAGTGCTGAAATCAGCAGGGTCAGTGGTGGAGTGGTTTGTGTGTGCCGTCAACTGCAGAAAGCAACATAAAATTAGTTCTTATAAGCTGTGCTCATTAAAAGTTTCTATAGCCTAAAACGGATCAAATGTTAAGTATATGGATGACCCTTTCAAACACTAAAAAGTCTTTCACAAAAATCCCAATTAGCCAGAAAAACGGAGGCGATCAGAGATGACATAGACATCCAGAATTCAGCTTTTCTCTCCCTTTCTGCTAAATGTAATCCCACAAATAAAACTGCATGTTTTCCTCTCAGGCACTCATCCGACAAGGTGTCAAAACTAGAGGGCACCGTGGAACACTACAAAAAGAAACTGGAGGACATGGGACTTCTCAGAAGACAAGTACAGTGACACACAGACACGGCAACTTAATATATCTTTTATTCTCATGAGTTCTACTTGATTTTTCATACACTGCTGTGCTTAAAGTGTAGATTGGTTTATGAAAAGTTTACTTTCAATTTATTTTGAATCATTTATTTGAGTCCAATTGTCATTCTAAACACGTGTCTAAATCTTGTATAAATATGTACGTTCATGTAGCATAAGACAAGTCAGACAGCACAGAGTTTTCATTGCTGTCCTTATTTTCTAGAACAAGCTTATGGAGGAGAAACATACAGCATTAATGCAGACAAACGTCGGCTTAGAAGAAGAGCTACGAAAAGCGAATGCTGCCAAAGCTCAGTTGGAGACGTACAAGAGACAGGTACAAAAAAGTCTTACATTTTCCCAGGCTGCGTAATGTAAGCCAATTCTCTTTAGTAGACTTTTACAGTTTTCATGCACCTGTATATGATTTTGTAGAGATAATGTACCGAACGGTCTCTTTTCACAGGTTGTTGAACTTCAGAACAGACTGTCGGAGGAGTCTAAAAAGGCAGACAAGATGGAGTTTGAGTATAAACGGCTCAAAGAAAAAGTTGATTCTTTACAAAAAGAAAAAGATGTACGTACATTTCATGTGACTAAAATTATGACTAATGACGTTAAATTTTAAACGTCCCATCATACTGTGTTGTCAGTCCTATTTTTCTTTTCAGAAAGAATGAAATTTAGGAATGTAGACCAAAGGCTCTGGATAACTGAAACCTGTGCCTGCCTATCTGTAAAAATTCTTATACTGCGTGGCACATTGAAGATTCCATATCCTGCACCATCTGTTTGACTTTCTGTGTCAGTCATTCACACATTTGACCCTTTGTCTCTTTACAGCGTATGCGAAGTGAGAGAGACTCATTGAAGGAAACTATTGAGGAACTACACTGTGTTCAAGCTCAGGAGGGACAGCTTACATCAGGTGACGTGTCTGATATCTTTATTAAATATAATAAGTGGAGTTTTGCCTCCTTTAAGCTTAGTATTTTCTAGTCGGTGAATCCTAGTTTATATTACTAATGGCTGCTGTCTGTTTGTCCAGGTTTATTCCCACTGGGAAGCAATGATGGTTCTGATTCACTGGCTGCTGAGATAACCACCCCAGAGATACGGTATATGAATATATAATTTTTAACCCAAATGTTTTTGTTTCACTTTGTTGCTTTAAATAAAAAAAGGATGTGATGGAACGCTGACATTAGATTGTTCTATAAGTTGGTTAGTTAAAAAAAATAATAATAATAATCCTCTCAAAAATTATGTAACTTTAACGCTTAACTGAGTAATAAATACCACAGCAAATAATACAAAAAGAATATAAGTAAAGATTGGATATTGCCATACAAAAGAAATGAGCTTTTAAAGACTTGATTCCTAAATTTTGGATAGTGCAGTATGTCTGTGGTGCTGTCATTCATTTTAATAGCCAGATCATTTAAAACCATTCCGAGACTTTCTTTGCTGTTTTAATGGAGATTAGTTTAGCCTAAAAACCCTTTAGAGCATTACGTAATAATTGTGCGTGAGTTACATCAGACAGGCAGCAGCTTTCCAGGACACTTTTCTGTTGGCTGCTTATAATGTGCTTAGGTTTTTTTCATCATTTGTAAACCCAGGAAAAATGTGGATTTGTATACAAATCTTCTAAAAGCTGCTTTGGGATATTTAAAAAAAAAGGGCTTGCGTTAACCCCATCCAGCTAGTTCATGTACTGCTTAGGTAGGCAAATGAAAACATGCTGTGTCCTGAAGTGAAGCTTTTCAAGATGTTTCTTGTGACTTTTCATGCCCACTTTGTCTGTTGGTTGACTTTTCAGTGTCAGCATGTTGCTTTTATAAAAGGCATCTGTTGCTTGTTAATAAATCAGCTGTAAAAACGGCATGAATCACAGCTGAGATTGAGTCCCTCAGCCAACCGCACCACATCTGAAGTCTTCCTTTGCCTTACCTTTGTGTTTTTAGAGAACATTTGATTCGCCTTCAGCATGAAAACAAGATGCTGAAACTGGCTCAGGAGGGATCAGATAATGAGAAGATCGCACTGTTGCAGAGTCTACTGGAAGACGCCAACAGAAGAAAAAATGAACTGGAGACAGAGAACAGGTTGGCATAGAGCACACAAACATGCAGCTTATTGGCATTAACAGGAAATCACCCACTACCCAGCATCTCACTCCAATAGAATCTAAAAAGAGCAAACATCATTTTTCTGCCTAGAAAGCTGTGTTCTGCTCATATTGATTTCAAAGCCACATTTTTACTCCTGTGCTGGAATGTGGGTCACGCTCCTCTTTGCTTCTCCACACAGATGTCTGTACTTGTAATTCAGTGAATGACCTTTCAGCACATGTCTGCCTCTGGTGTTGGATCTGTTTATCTTGCAGTGTCCTTTTTGCTTTGTTTCAAAACTGTGTTGTGAAACTGGACCTCTTGTACTTTTTATCTAGGTTGATAAATCAGCGCTTGATGGAGGAACAGAGTCAGGTAGAAGAGCTACAAAAGACTGTTCAAGAACAGGGTTCTAAAGCAGATGATGTAAGTAAATGTTTGATCTGTTCTGTATGTGTAACTCTCACATCAGTGGAAATGGTAACCATAAACAGGGAGAACCATCACACCACGCTTTAGAGAGTGCAGTGCTCTGTTTCTGCCCAAGGCTCGATGTGCAGTAGTGAAAAGAAAGACATAGAAGTTTTTAACACCATCGCCCCTTTTTAACTTTATGCTTAAGTGCTCTTTAAATATTAACAATTTCTAACACCTCTTGTGTTCCCTTTTCTGTGCATACGTATCATTTTTAATTTGATTTAACTTTACTTTTGGTTTCATTTGTTTTATGTAATTATTTCTGCGTTGCAGACACACTAGCTTTCTTGGGATGACTTAGTCATATGCGTTTAACACACTTATTCAGTGATGCTTGATTACAACAGTAAATTAAATTAATATGAGATATTCAGCAACTTAAATTATTCTCGACCATATTAACATATTTACCTCCCGCCTCGCCGCTCATGCTGAATGTTTTCATGGCCATGCTCTCTTTTCCTTGTCTCTTCCAAACTAGTTCCTAATATGGGACAACAGATTTTTAAGAAAATTGGATTTGGAGCATCTCCCAAGAAGGTTGATGTGAGGAAGAGAGTTTACATGCATGTTTAACTTTTATTTATCTTTACTGTGTAATTTTTGTGGGGTTTCTGCTTTAATTCTTGTTCCACAACTGCTGCAGTGTATAAAAGCATGCAAACAAAAAGGAGAGAATAGATTAAGTGGTTTTCTACTCAAATAAAATTATGAGTAGGGTTGCAAATATTTAGGTAAGCTCAAAGATGTGAAAGAACACAGATTATTATATGCCACATTTGGCACCTCCCTTAAATTTGTGCTACTTTAAAGAAATGTCCATTTTCTTTGCAAACTATTTTCTGCCATCAGACTATAGTAAGTATATCTTTGGGATTTTAGCAAGTTCCGGCTTTTTAGATGTTTGCGTAGTCTTTGTGTTGACAAAAATGTGTAACTGAGTGCAGTGTTTACACTTTAGAAAAGCAAAGTAGTGGCAAGTAGCATACATCCTGATTTTGTGGGCAGTTTAAAATCTCCACCCCTGTCAGAAACCCAAGTCCTTGTCTTCTCTTCTACCTTCCCTGTAGAAATCAGAGCATGCAATCTTTCAGTACTCTGAAATTGAATTTTACCTATACTGACTGCACGCCACCTTGCTAGATAGAAAATTGGGGACTGGTGCTGATTCAAAAGACACAATCAGACATGGGAACAAACTAGATTCCTGCTTTAATTTTACGTTTTCAGTACCATCAACACTTTGACTGTACTGATCTCTTTCACCATCTTTCCACATTTTGGATCATGATCTTTTCCCAAAACAGTTCAGTGCTGTGCAGTTCAATGTACAGGACTGATTCATTTGTGGAATATGCCATGATTTCTAACTCATTTTTATTTATCTTTTTTCAGTCTTCTATTTTGAAGAAGAAATATGAGGAGCACATGTAAGTGGTCTTCGGAGCTGTGTTTTAACTGCACGTCATACTGTGAGATATCAGATATTGTATTATTTATAAGGTGTTGTATTCTTTCTCTTAGGGAGAAACTACAAGAATTGAATAATGAGTTGTTGAAGAAAAATGCCTTCATCGATGAAATGGAGCCAAAATACAACACCACCAGTGAGTTTACAGTCAAATCTGAATATGTAAAGCCTGCCGAGATCATACTGAACAATTCAGTATAAGGGAAAGCTAAACTGTGGTTCCCCTCTCAGCCCAGCGAGTGGAGGAGCTGGAAGAGGCCTTGAAGAAAAAAGATGAAGACATGAAACAGATGGAGGAGAGATACAAGAAATACCTCGAAAAGGCCAAGAGTGTGAGTACATTTTTTATTAATAAAGGATCGAAAGATGAATTGTCTTATGTGAGGCTGGCTGTGTGTCCGAAAACACCCTACATAACATGAATCTGTACTTCACAGGTGATCCGAACACTGGACCCCAAGCAGAACCAAGGTTCAGGTCCTGAGGTCCAAGCCCTGAAAAACCAGCTGCAGGAGAAGGAGAGGATGTTGCACTCATTGGAGGTAATCAGTGTCCTAGTTATGAATTAGTGTGCTAAAGAGTCTATCAAAATTTATTAGTAATTTATGGAATTTGTATGCCCAGCTTTGGTTTAGGAACTTCTTACATTCTTTAATTTTTTTCTCTCTAAACAGAAAGAAATGGATAAGACAAAGAGCCAGAGAGATCACGAGGAGAAACTGATTGTGTCAGCCTGGTACAATATGGTAAGGAGGAGCAATGTGAAACAAATCCTGGTGCTAGTGGCAATTGGGTCTCCTTTATTAAATACATTGTGGCACAGACAGCTGAGATTTTGTGGCCAAGGAAAGCAATAAAATACCAGTCATAATAGACAGAATGGTTACTGTCAGTCATTTATAGCTGAACAAAGCATTTATTAAAATATTTTAACTTTAAGCATAAAAGAATAGGCAGTGTTTTAATGAGATTTTTAATGTTATACTTTTTTTTTGTACTGCGTTATAGATTTAATACATGTCTCTAATATGCAGAGCAAATGCCACGTTTTGTGTCACCACTAGATGGCAGTGTAGACCATTCAATAACCCCAACAAATGCGGTTTCCTCATAATATATTTGATCAATTGCTGTATTATTGTTCATGAGCTGTTAAATCAGCACTAATGTTGAATTTCAGCTGATTAAATTTCCTATTCATCAAGATTAGTGGCCTAACTAGCAGCTAATCTAGTGACTGTTTTACTATGTGTTTTAATAGCTTGTACTCCTCCAGGGAGCAAGAACTGTCTCTGACTTACGGTATTGTTGACTTATTATGACCTTCAAATGGGGTCATTAAGATTTCCTCCTCTGTATCTTTTACCAGGGTATGACTCTACAGAAGAAGGCCGCTGAAGATAGACTTGCCAACACCGGCTCCGGCCAGTCTTTCCTGGCCCGGCAGAGACAAGCCACCAGCACACGCCGCCAATACCCCGGCCACGCCCAGTCAGCTACCGCAAGGTAGATGGCAGTAGGGCACCAAATGGTGCAAACAGCTAGCTTACAAGCCCCCTGAACAATGTGGCCATTTTGAGGCGTTATGTTTTCATTCATTTCTTATAGAAGTTCTTGTTTTCCTGCATTCTGCCTATTGATTTTCTTTTTTTCCCCTTCTCGATCAGATCCATGAGGTAGAGATGCCAAGAAAGGCTGCCTAAATCTTGCACCAGTTTCCCCCCCCCTCCCCCTAAGCATATTTTACTTTGGCACCTATGATGCAAGACTTCTACCTTTTATCAAACCTCAGCATATTTAATAGGTTCTGACCAATCACACCAAACATCCTCTCTCCCTCCCTCTCTACCATTGACCTTCTTGAACCTGCACTATGTGGTAAACCGGACCCCAAGGCTTAGAAGAATTGCATCTTCTTGACAAGTTGCTGTCACTTTTGATAGGAGGAACCGCTCTACCTGTTCATGCAGTATTTATGCACATCTCTACCTATAGTAACATTTGGCATTCAGCTTTTTTTCTTTTCTTTTTTCCTTTTTCCAATGGACTTGACAGCTTTTCTGTCGTGCGTTATCTGTTGTAACTCTTTATAATGTAGCTTTAAGGAGGTAAAAGCAGCTTTTAGTTTAATGTGCTGGTGTTTCATTTCAGCTGACTGTAAAACAGTCGCAACCAACATTACATTGAATTGCAGGAATATGTATTGTCTTATGTAAATGTTTGATTTGCTTGCTAAATGGGCTAACTAATGTAATTGATCGATTTCAAATAGGAATGCATGATTTGCTGGTAATAGTACAGGAATAATTGTGAATGGTAGCTTTTTTTTTCCCTAAGGAAAAAATAAAACAAAACTTTTTTTGGGTTCTGAAGTTGTTCCCAGAGGTGCAATTTAAGGCTCGATAGATTTCAACAAATGTGCTAGTGTACATACTGGTTTAAATTAGTTTAGTAATTAAGGGGACGAAGAGCCACCAGCATTTACAAAGTTGTCAGACAACACCTTATGTGCCATAGTGTTTGATATAAATGTCTGTACCTCAGTAATCTGTCAGCTTTACCTTTCCCCTAACAAGACCTGACAAAAAAAAATGTATTCACAGAATGTTCAGCTATGAGATGGATGGTGAGTTTTAGACCTGGGGACTGTGGGTTGAAAGAGATTTAGTTTCTGGATCACCAATAATGCCACGAAGTGGACAATAAGATCTGTTCAGTGTCACACGTCAAAGTGGATGTACTATCACTTTGTATCTTCAGTTACTATCATAGTGAAAAGCAGTTTTTTTTTCCAAGTTGTGTTAAAGCGTGTTAAAATGAGCATTGCGTACAGGAAATGGGAGTCTTGAATTGGGTATGCTTTTCTCATCATGTGTTTAACCCATTATTTGATCCGTTGGCTTTACATTGTCCAGTTTTAACACATATGATCACTTACTAATCTTGAAATAATTTTGCTTGGTTCCTGTTTAGATCAGGGGCATATTATTGATTTTAGGCTAACAAACCCCATCATCTGACCATTGCTTCTTTTTTTTTTTCTCCTCCCTCAACAGCAATGTCCCTGCATGACTGGCACACCACTGACCTGCCCAAGCCTTGTGTAGCCTGGCCTGTCCTTTATGTGGCCTACACTGACCGCCCTGTCTGGGCTAGGCTGAGGCACGCAATGCATGAACTACCTGCCTGTTTGCATGACTTTGCATTGACTCAAGCCCGCGAATAACCAGCCCACTAGCAGCAGCACAAGCACTAACAGCCCTCTGCCGTGTCATGCATTATAACTTCCAGACAAGCCCGGGGAGGAATGGGATTGAAAAAGAAAACCTTCATGCTCCTTCCCCTGTAAATTTTTCCACCATTCCGACTCCTTTCTTCACATTCTGTTGCTCCTCGTCTCCATCTTCGCTCCACCATCTCTCGTCTCCTGCACTCTTCGTCTTCATAAACATGCTTGCTTGTGCTTCCACACGGCGCCAAGTCTGTTACAATTCCACCTGTGTTACAAAAAACAGGCAAGTGGACAGATTAACTCAGCATTGTCTGTCAATCAACTTTTGGATTTAATAGGCCTGTTCTCCAGTATTCCTGTCCGAGCTGACGTCCGCTGGCTGCTCAGGGATACCTCAATGACATATTCCCACATATCTGTTTCTGTTTGTATTGCTCGAGGATTGAGGTAATAACCTGCAAATCAGTCTGCATAACAAAAAAGGACTCCATTCTCTTTTTAACTTCTACAGTAAGGGTTTCATATGAAAGCCCTGAACATGTTGCTAGATTGCATCTTTAAAAGTGCTTTTACCTCAAGTATTGAATACAACCAGTTTTGGACTAAAGATGATTTGTGGCTTTTGTTAACCGGCAAGTGTTTGGATATAAATAAGTGTTTAAATGAAAGGCATTGTTACAGATGGTTTTTTTTATTACTAGTAAAAGCCCCCATTAAGCCTACTTGGATTTTTTTCCCAGCTTTTTTTTCCTCTCTAAAATGCAATACATATTGTTTCTACCTTTTGAACTTATTGGTAGAAAGGAAATGAAACTATGCATTAGCTCATGCAGGCTAATGTACTGTTAAAATTGGTTCTTACATGCTAAAAGGGGAAGAAGTCTGAAATGGTCCTGTTGATCACAGATTCTCCTTCAGTATCAGACCAGTGAGAGGTGTCTTTCATTTGTATAACAGTGTTTCATTTCTTTGTTAGTGCTGCTTAACAGGGTTGGGAATAATACATCTTGGCAATAATGGTCAGTTGAGGAGCTTACTCTTTAAACATACAGTGTCATACAAGACACATGTATTAACATTGATGTTATTGTAAGTAACATTGTACATTTTGTGTAGCCTCTTTAAATGTCTTTTTTTCCTCCCTAAATCTTATTAAATTGTTAAAAAGGATGGGGGACAAGACTGACGACTGCTACTACACCTGAAACCTAATATGCATGTAAAAGCCATGAATGCATACATTAATTTAATTTAGAGGGATGGTTACATCATCCAATTTAGTGCCTTTTTTAATTTGTCATATAAAAACATGCATTTTAATTTTTTATGTTATTTGAGGAAGAAAATGTCAAAGATAAACATTACCTTCAAAGTAATTTGTGTTGGGCTTAATGTGGGCTTTTCTTCTCAGTTTCTAAACTATTTTACTTCTATTGTTATATTATGTAAGTTTAGATGGTTCATTTTTATCTGAACAGCTCATTCTTTTGTGGCTTGTACAGCAGTGTTAAACTTTTTTCCCCCACTTTTAAGTACTATTATAGCACCACTCAAATTGTTACAATGGATGTAATATTTCCATAGACATGGCAGTACATTTAAATACTTGTCTTAAGCAACAAAAGGAAGAGACGGTTTGTAATCAAGGTCGGCTGGAAACATGCAGTTCCTGTTACCCCTGGTTTCTTCAGTAGGAGGTTTCTAAGAAACTGCACTGTGCTGAGTAATTGTTGCATTTTAAAATGATTTTTTTTCTTTTGCTTTGACAAACAATGAAAGTGTTTTAAAAACTTTTAATTCATTTTATTTACTTCAACCCTGCGAATGTTTTTAATAGCTGCAAAGACCAGGATGTTATTTGTGTGGGGGGGGGGTCATTAGCTGTTTTAACTGCATTAAAATATTACCTGGGCAAATCATTTGTTTTCTCAAACTGATGAGTGAAGGAATATTTTCAAGGATGGATTCAGGAGTACAGAGGTGTGTCTCCTTCCGGTCTCTGCTTGTTGCTGTGCTAATCAGAGTTTTGTAAACCATTAGTCCACGACATCTGCAGTTGAAGCTGTAAATTTTATTACACTGAACTCTTTTAACCGTCCATCCACACATGCTGGTGAGAAATCTGTATATTATGGAACACATCCACATCGTGGTTGAGCTGTTGAAATTTTTATCCGGGGTTTGAGGAAACCTTTTTCTTTAATCTTCCTTGAGAAAAAAGCACAATGTCTTAATCCCCTTCATCCCTGTGACATCAGCTCCTGTTTTGTTGCCACTGTGTTCTTTAACAATATATCAAGTCAGCTAGTTTAGGCTTTTTTCAGACCTCGTCAATGCCAGTTCCTTGTCAATGCAAAAGTAAAGGTGGCATCATTAACTACAGCTGAGGTTATAACGCATTCTTTTCTTAACATTAACAAAAATCTTTTTGAGAAAAGTTGTGATCCTACAAAACTCTGTCCTAATGTGGTGCATTTTCTTTTAAAACATGCTTAAGTTAAAATGACTTTCCAGTATTCTCTATTATTAGTTGCCAGCTGCAATGGTGGCCATTCAGAGTGTATTAGACAAAATATGAACATTGGGGAGCTGTTAACAAGTCAGAATCATAATGTGCAGTGTTTGATGTTTTGGTTTTTGTTTTTTACTCATTGGGAAAAAAATAAAATTCTTATTGAAGTAGCAAATAACCTTCCATTTGCCAAGTTTTATATAGCTTGTATACAAACACACTATGTACATAAGTACGTGATGGTGATATGAGAAGTGTATGGACATTTAAGAATGAGGAAAATAAAAATCATGCCCAATGAGGACTTACTGATGAAAATGTGCTTCCTACACAGCAAAAATGACATTGTAAATAAAGCTTGTATAAAACTCCTCTGATTTTTGCATTCTTTTCTCGTTATCGCCTACCAAATGCACATTTTCAAATTTAGCTGCCTGAACAGATCAATCCATTACTTGCAGTAATTTTAATACAATTAAACATATTTTAGTTACAAGAGAACATAAGTGTCATTTATTGTGATCAACAGAAAGTTATTGTAAAGCATTTAGTCCCTCTCATTCTAATATTTAAAATGGGTCCCAAGTAAAAAATGTTTTAGTACACATGCTACTGCTTCGTTAAACTCTTCACAGCAGTGCTTCTCTCATCAGATCATTAGACAAACAGGATAATGGTGAGTTTTCATTCCCCGTGTTTGCTTGTCTTATGAACTGAATCTGCCCACTCAAACTCAGCCCAGCCTGGGAAACAAAGCCTGGGTGCCCCCTGAGGCTGTGGACATCGGAACTTCCCTGTATCAGTGTCCCATTCTTCATTTCTGAGAGCTTCTTTTTCTCGCTCTAACCTCGGCCTCCGGGTGCTTCCTCATGACACGTCAAGGCAGAGGTCCAGAGTCAATATAAATACACATCTCTGGTTACTCCTCACGCTGATGGTATGATTGACAGGAGGACAGATGATCGTTACAGTCCACAGTGTGTGTATATAGCATCACTTTGCATTTCTGAGCCAAGTCACATTTTTTCTAATGCATTAGTCAATTGAAAATGCTTAGAAACCTGCATATTTGCACATATGTATGTATACCCAAAGGGTGCATGGATCATGATATTCGATTGTGATAGAACTGCAAAAATAAAGTAAATCTGGCTCTTGCAAGTCTAACCGCGCTTCTGTGTGTGTGTGTGTGTGTGTTATTTTTAATGTCTAGGCACTGAAAAGAACACCAGAATATGAGATTTATTATTGATGATGGCAAAGATTGCTGCACGGGCACTTAGCACAGGTATGTGGTTTGATCAATTTTTCATTGAAATTTTGTACAGATCCTAATCAGAGTGACAATTTTTATTTATTTCTCTGAGGATGTTTCCAAAGACTATTCTGCTACATTTACTTAGCATCACATTAGGGCCACACTGTGACTTTTAGTGTCATTCCCAGGACCAACTGTAAACCCACAGCCTTAAAAAACACCCACAGAGACATTCCCGTCCCCTTCAGACTTGAGAGCTTATTCTAATGGAATTTGTGCATAGCTGTAGAGCAAATGTTTATCTCCATGTTATGTGGCTCACTCCAAATTCACATTATTGCATCCTCCCTTTGACCTGACTGACTAATTTTAATCTATGGTACCCACAATTTACCAACAAAATCTGTAACAAAGTGTCATCTGCTGTATATCATTTCATAACACAGCAATTCTTCAGTTTTCACCAGTGTCGTTGTGAGAAAATGAAATGTTGTAGAAACCTTAATTAAAATCAATAAAACACTGCGTTTAAATGAGCTGCGAAGCGTGGACGCTTTGCTTTGTGACGATTGTACTGAAGTTTGTTTAATTTCATTATCTACACTTCAGCCACAAAGAATCAGACGAGGCCAGTGAAAGTCAGGGACAGACAATGACTCATGAAAGTCATGAATAGACACTAACCAGCAGTACTGAAACAAATCACTGTGTGTGGATCAGACAAAAGCCCCAAATTCTTCTTCTGTTATTCGAAACATAAATACATAGTGTCTGGTTCATTATAATTCCATCATGGTCAGACATTCTCTGAAACACAACAAACTCAGAGATGAATTCATTTAAAAAAAAAAAAAAATCACGAGGTTGAACTTCATGACAGGTTCCCTTTGTGTGTCTGAAAGACATCAGAAGGTTTAAAAACATCAGCGCTTCGAGACTGTGGAAGCATTAAGTGTGAAGGCTGTACAGTAGGGTACACCCATTTAAAACAAACAAAAAACGTTGTTACTCTTCACAGCGAATGCTGTTAGAGTAAGAACATTTTTTTAATATCCAGAGAAAATGTTGTCATTGATCCCAGATGTTTTTTTCTCCCCCCACTTTTTCTTCTCTCTCTTTCTCAATATTGAAGTCATTACGGAAACATTCCATTGAAAGGAAAATCAGAGCAAATAGGAGCTGTCATTTCCTTAATGAAAGAGCCTGTTACTATTTCTTCATAACTTAGCATTTGGCTGACAATATAGGCTTTATGACACTTTCAATTTACATTTCAATCAGGCTGGTGCGGGGGGGTTGGTGGGTGTGTGCAGAGGCCTGATAACACAAGGCTCCCATTGATGCACAAACTCTAACAAGCGCGCGCGCACACACACACACACACACTTGGGGGCACACAGATCAGGTGGTGGCACTTTTGGATTGAAGCCTGGTGGGACCTGAGATTTTGTCACGCACATGCACACAAAAACCGTGGGCACACACCCTCTGACTCACACACACACGGAGCACAAACACCGCCAGCCAACACACAGGCAACCCCTCCAATTTTCCATTATCATTTCTGGCACGACTTCAGTGGAACATAGGTGAGAAGTGCACCGGTGTAACTGAAACCTCATGCTCAGCCTGTTGACACAGTCGGAGAGTAAAAGGAAGGCAGAGTGGCTCTTTAGATTGTGTTGACCCCTGTGAGAAAGAACTGAGCAGAGTTTGAAGGGATCAGTTTGACAGACAGCTGCTGTGTGCGAAAGCCTGCGGTTTATAAAAAGGTCCAAGCAGGCGATGCCTTTTGGAGACACGAGGCTTTCATTTGCCGTGAAGATTTATTTTTTTCTGTCATATTATTGGCCTTATCACAGGCTTGTTAAAATGCCTTTGGTTGAGTGATAGGTTAGAGAGCTCAGTAAACAAACACTTCTTCCCTACATGAATCCACAGCCTTTACTTTTACCCTTGTGCGCTGTATTAACCACCTTTATTTTATTTTATTATTTTTTATACTGATTTTGATTTGTATCTTTGTCACAAACCAACATGTACCATATCATGTTCTTGGTCAACCGCATGCTTGGAAAAAAAATTTTAATTTCCAAGCAGTAGTACGTGGCCTTCACTACTGATACCCATTTACTCATTTATTTATTTATTTATAACAAAGAATGCCAGATGGAGATGTGGGTTATTTCTGTCAGCTGAAAGCAGTAAAGTAAAACTACAAAATGGCCACATCCTTTAATTTCTATTTTTCTCTTAGTTTCCATCACGAGCACCTAAACAACATGTTACAGCAGTGTACAAAAGTCTTGAGCCTCGAGGCTCAGGTGTGTTGAAGTAGAAACACATCTAAAACCTGCAGAACACCGGCCCTCGAGGCCTGGAGTTGAATACCCCTGCTCTATAAGACCTGTTGCCACTGATTTTCAATCCAGTTCTTTAATTTGGGATACCTCAAGCTTTCCCCCCTGTTTCCCTTCCTTACGAATGGTTTCTTGACTACCACCCCTTCCACTGAGACCATTTCTGATCAGGCTTCAGTGATGAACTGAAGGTTCGGGTCCTGTGTCAGATCTTTGCTGGATTTTTATCTATTTCATGAATTTCAGATACTGTTCATCCACTCTAAAAGGTTTTTATTTTTTTTTAATATCTGAAAGGTCTTCCTTTTTTCCCAGTTTCCTCAAATTTCTTATGGAAAATATGTCAAACTATGTTATCTTTGGTATTTTTGTCATTCCACTAAAGAAACGGGAACACAAGCTGCTAGTAACAATGTGCCTAAAGATACAATTTAAAATGGGTTCTTTGCTAATTTGTCTGTTATGTGCAGACACAGCACTGGTTTATCCTTTGAGTTAGGTCCTTCTTTTATTTTTGAAAGATTCAGAGATCGGTGTTAAGTGGCAAACAAACAATGAAAAAAATCATTATGTACAAGGACTGGACTGAAAATGAGTGAAAATGGAGCCAATGTCCAAAGAACAAGTTTAAGAGACCTTCAGAAAACCTGGACACTTATTGTTTAAGATCATTTAAAAAAAATTAAAAGAAAGTTGAGCTCCTTGGAAGCAAAATGTGACGACATGAGCGATAGATCAGGAATTCTGCACAGCACTGTACATCAGCTCTTTTGCTGACTTTGGCTTTTTGTCCTCAGGTGGCTCCAAGCTTCATAAGCACACTGCATGAACATTAACCTTAATACCATGTTCAGGTACTGCAGATAGTGCGCACACACACACACACAGGCCAATGGGGAGCAGAAAACCATCGGACCGGAGGGATGAACGTCTGAGTGATCTCCACGGTGTTTGAGCCAGAGTGAGTCACACGGGCCGCCGTGACCACTAAATCAAAGAGCTGTTTGAACAGCTGCATTCCTTCACACTCCTTCATCCTCTCTTTCTCTGTGCTGTAATTCTAATTCTGGTTTTGCTGCTGACCCAAACCCTGTCCCCTGTCCATGTTCTGATGTGACGAAGAGCAAACTTAATGGAAAAGGAGTGCAAGCAAGTTCAGTCATCCTCTGATAATGAACAGGTGTGTGTTTGAGGTCCAGTGTGATGATACATGAGACAAAGAAACTGCAGCTGATTTACGGACACATGACAGCGGGAGTGAGTTGACCTGCTATCGCTTTTCACAGATACAGCTGCCCTCCTCCGCAGCCATTTATTGTAGGCCTTTAGTCTTCAGTGACAGGCATGGTAATCGCAGCTGTATGGACAAACCCAGCACTGAAACAGTGCTTTTGTTTTAGGTTTCAGATATTTTACTGGTATAATAATCCCTAATATTAACTGTGCATTGAACTGTCATGATGATATGGGCAGTAGCATCAAGACATACACATGAAATGTCAATCCATGTGTTTTTTTTTATCCTTTTTATACCATAATTTGATTCATTAAGTCTCTGTTGTCTCCGTGTGCTTTCCACAAAAAAGCTCCATCTCAGTCCTCTGATGATTCTGCTCAATATTTCTTCCATTTTCCCACCCTGTTGGTACATGCGTGCCTGGGGTGATTATTCTTATCACTAGGCCAGTTTTTTTTTTCACTGTCCATGATTATTTGGCTAAATAAATAACTTATCAGTAAAGTCTGGCATTTGACATTTTACTCTTACTTCAGGGGCCCACCAGTTCAACTTCCAGCCAAGCAAACTATGTTACATCTGGCACCTTTCATGACAGATCCTTAAAAAGAAATGAAGCATCGCAGTTTCTCCATTAAAGTGTCATCTTTGATGTGATCTGTTAACAGGCTCAATTACAGAAATGCTTACACTGGCTGTTTCGGGGGGTAGGAGCAATGGCTGATATGACTGTTCAGCTGGAGGAGTTGTTGGCTTTATTATGAAGGTATTTCCATGTTATTCACACTGCCTGAACTAAAACACTGGTTTAAAAGAAAAAGAGCTGAGGAAACTTTAGGAAAACATATGTGCATTTAATGTCCCGCCATCCTGACTGCATCCTTAGTGAGTATTTGTTGCCACGATACTAAGATAAATTGTTGGAAAATTCAAATGAAGTTCTGAAACAAGTCATTTAAAACAATCTGCTTCAAACCTGAGGAAAAACTCTCAGGCATTAGTGCCTGCTGCAGCACTGATTCACAGAGGAGGTCTTTTCACTACCATACTGGATTATAGGTTGACTTCTGTAATAACTCATTAGCATAGTGGACTTTGCAGTAATATTTGCATTCTGGGATGTTTTTCATTGTTCTTAATGTTGCTTTATTTCTAGTTGAGTTTGGGTTCCTGTGTTTATGCTGTTTGAGTTCACTTGGTGGTTTAAATTTTCTGGTTGGTTTCTTTGTGATTACATTCTCATTTAGTGTTTGGGGTTCTTAGTTTTTGTTTTTGCTACTTTTAGAAACTTTACTTTGCATTTTGAAGCTTCAGCTTTTGCATTTTGACCTGATTTGTTTGTGGCGTGTGGATTTCAACTTGGTGCTGTGGTTGTCACTGTTGCCCCCACTGTGAGAACACCCTGGGGGCTTTCTGTGTGGAGTCTGCATGTCCTCCCCATGTCTGCATGGGTACTCTGGCTTCCTCCCGCAGTCCAAAGACATGCATCGGTTTAGGTTAATTGCTCATTCTTAATTGTCTGTAGGTGTGATTTGCTGGGATAGACTCCAGCCCAACCACAGACCTGGACTGACAAAGCAGAGGAAAGTGGTCGGATTTCAACCTTTGCTTTTAACATGCTGTAAATAAACAAAAAAAGAAAGATGCAATAAGACTGTTTAACACAGTTGTGCTAATGGGCTTGCCCTGCAATATATATATATATATATATAGCTTTTTTTGCATTTTTATTTCAGAAAAAAATGAAATTCTTGAAAATGAAAACCTGCCATTTAATGGTCTCCTAGATATGTTTTAAGTATTGTCATGGATAAAAATACCTTGATGATTAGAAAAATGCTTTGGTTTACACCTTCGGTTGTCTTCAGCCAAAAACTGTTCAACATGGAGAAATCATCATTGTTCTGCCTTTTTACACCTAAGGAAAACCACTGCACACCACACGAATGTAAAAAAACACACGTTTCCTAACAGAATTCAGAAAACATTGGGAGGAATGTGGTTGGATGATGAACAATTAAGAACATAAACTGGGATCAGAGCTTTGGATCAACTATACAAGGTATGTGTGTCTGCCCACAGATCCGCTGGGACACCCTGGATTCCAGTAAGTGCTTTTCACCCCAAACACCACTTCTGCCTTTGAAGCTGTGACTAAAGGCTCACTCACAAAACCACTTCCATCACAACTAACCATACAGTCATGCCTTTTCTGCTGTGTGCGCCATTTGCCATTAATGTCATGTTTGTTTTTGAAACGTGAAACTATAGATGTTTACAAGTACCAGATAATTAAATGTGCTGTGACTATCAAACGCAAACCTCGTGCGGTTTGTGTCCCTGCTAAAACTAGAAAGCCTCCGTATAAATCTCATTGAAGCTGAGATATCCGGGACATTTGTTGGCTTGTGTTGAGAAGTCACAGATTAGAATAGATGGGATTACTGTAAGCAGAGCAAAACACCATTCAGACAAATTATCATGTCATAGGAAGAAAATGTGTGCGGTTTTCTTTCTTTTTCTTTCCAAAAAACCCTGAAAGATGTCATTACAGAAGTCAAATATCTGTTTTTTCCTCCTGTCTGACAAAGACAGATACCCTCCAGAGCTAATTTGGAAATACTGTAAATGGCTCTGAGCCGATCAGGATTTCAGGACACCACAAACTGCACTCAGAAAAAGGAAAACTCTGTTTACTAAAATGATATAGATCAGGATTTGCATGTAGAGAGCATTCCACAAGGTTCCTCGGTGTGGTTTTGATAGTTAATAAAAGTTGTGAGTCACTGGACATCTTCTGAATTCTATGTTTACCAAGAAAATACAAGACCCATAACAGGTGAATATTTGAAATATGTATCAGCAAAGCAATCAATGAGATGCTGAAGTAAAAGAAAAAAAATAAATAAATGGCATGTTGTGACAACAGCCTTGTTTTTCATTCTCTTCTACCTGGCTAGCACACAGATATTCCCTCAGCCTCTGAGCCTCCTGTTTGGTCTAGTCTGGTTTCTGCGAGGGGAATATAATCAAGTCTGGATTAAATATGATCTCTCTGACCTCACTGGTGAAAGTATGTCCACGCACCGTGTCTCAATTACTTACTTCTGATTTAATTTGATGTCCCGATGCGAAGGGGATGGGATTGTACATTAATGTTGAGAGATTTGTGCTTGTCATTGTCTTTAAAGTTGCAATAAGCGAGGCTGCATTTACAATTCTTTTTTTTTTTTTTTTTTTTTTTTTTTTTTGTTTGTAGTATTGGGGGTTGTTTTTTTTTTTTTTTTTTTTTTTTTTTTTTTTTACATTGCATTTTACATTTTTTGTATCTGCATTTACAATTCTAATATGTGACTGTTCTTCAGAGTCGTTTAGTCGATCGAGCGAGACTTTGGCCGGAATGTTGTATCTGCAGCCATAACAGTGGAGAGATGGTATTGGAAAGGCCCCTTCTGATCGGAGTCATTTGTTATTAAAACACTTGTAGGAGCTCAGAGGAAAATCGATAAATAATTTATCACCATTGATTAAACAATAAATTAAATGGAAGTATGTTGTGAAATTCACAAAAGTCTTTGTAAAAACTCAAAAATGCCTGCGGATAAAAATAAAACGTGGTGAATACTGTACACATTTTATGCATCATGGCTTTAAGAGCAGAGTTTTAACATTTTGAGGATTACATGAATTTGATTTCCTTTTGAGATTTTTTTATGAGAATATCAAAATGTCTCACATCTGTATATAAAGATCCACTCCAGGTTTAATTGAATACTTTGCACTGTATAATAATGTGTATTGGAAATAAAAGTCAGCCACCTCCACCAAACCACATACTGTAAGCCACTTTCACACATGAGCTGCAGCTCTGAACTTGTCTAGACATTACCAGACAAAGGTGCACGTGACAACAGCTGGGACAGTCGTTAATCTGCCAGCTAGCAAAGAGTCCGTGTGACGTCTGATTAGGGCGATGTGAAAAATATAAAGCAGGTAACTGTCCTGAGAAATTGCAGCTAGTGAGTGGGCGTCATGTGTCCTGGCTCCTGCAGGTTTCATCCAGGCACCCACATGCCAAAACCACCGAGAATATTTTTTTTTTGTGGTGAGTACACCTCTGTGCTAAATATCAGAAAAGACATCTTTGGATAATTTCTGAACCTGATTCTTCCAACATTATCTGGAGTTCACGTGTGAAAAGGCCAGCAGACATGCAATGCAAGCATGGAGACAATCAGGCAGCTGCAAGCACATACAAGCAGCAGAGACTAGAGCCAGGTCGTTTCAATTAGACAAAATAAGACAGTGGTTTATATGACTGGCCATCTGTAATCGGTCCATTGCTGGAACTACTTATGCAATGCGTATGATTCTCGTCTCTTCCTGTTATTTTATTCTTGCCTAGTTCAACACTTCATCAAAATGTACTTTCCACCACCAGTATCCCCAGTTTAGGTCAGCAAGTCTCCTTCCTGACTGATTACAGCTCAGAGCAGGCCATGCTTTCCCTTCCAGAGTCATCTGGAGCCTTTGCCAGAACTTCCTTAAAGTTAACTGAACTGTTCCTACATCACAGCTGCAGTTCTTCTGTCCTGCAGGTACTTGTCTACTGCTTCTGGAGACCTCCGGGTCAGCCAAGCCCAAATGGTCTCCCCTTTTCAGTTTGACAGCCTCCTTCAGCATCAGTGTCCCCTCGATGATTCTTAGGTTGCAGCTCCAACAGGCGTTGACAACCTGCTGACCACAATTCAAATAACCCACAGTCCTGGTTCTAAGCATGGCTTTCTTTGCTTCCGTGTCTCTAAAATCCGCCGAATGCATCCAGAAATATCCTGTGGAGGAAAAAGCCCTCACAGACATGTGCCAGAGCTAGATGTTCACTGTTTACCCTCACAAGTGCCCAAGACAAAGAGCTGCTTAACTGATGATACAACCAGAAGGACAAGCATTGAACTTTGACCTTTGGACATAGGTGTTTTGGTGCACATGAGTAAACCTATGATGGCTAATAAACCTCACCCACCCAAAGGCTCTCACAAGCAGTCAGGAATATTCTCCAGAGACTAAACACAGAACTGATATGGTGTCCATCTGGCACCAGTCAAGAAACTCAGGAAAATGATAGCCCAGGAGATGGAAGGCATAGGCCAGACCACTTTATATCATTTGATACCACTCAAACTCCCACACCAGCCCACCAGAGCGGTTAGCAAGCCGGGGTCCCTGCAAATTCAGGAGGGAACTGGAACCTGAGGAAAAATTTAGGTTGTTCTTATATTTATTTATTTGACAGAAAAAACAGCTAAACAAAAAAACAAAAACAAAGTTATGTCGTATGAGTCGCCTGATATGCATTCACCACCCCATCTTTATATAATGAAGCGTGTGCGGTCATTTCCATACTGTGAGACCCTTTTGAAGATTTCTCTACAGAGGCAGAATCAGATGTTTGCTCAGGATCTCTTAGAAGACCTCCGGTTCTGTTTGATCTCCACAAACAGAGCCACTTTAAAGTGGAAATATACAGATGTAACGCTGTATCTGCGCAGACAGGAGGTCACTGAAATCCATTCCAGATTTCAAACAGACTCTCCTTTAAAAAATAATAACAGAAAACTGGTTTGTGGACCACTTTTAGTTCCAGCTATTCAACTTTTACTGTCATTGCATTTGAATGAATCTCCTCACACTTACATTCCAACTGTCTTTAAAAAAAACTGTCAATGATTTTTGGAACCTGACAGTTAAAACTGGATTGCTGGTTTAAATAAACTCAAATATTTAGTTCACTTTTACTTAAAAAATAACCATAAAACCACATAATCATATCATTGCTACAAAAAAACACTTTTCAACTCATAAGAACATAAAACTATGTGCTTTGCAATGTCCCCACATGCTGGTGTGTCATATGGTTTTAAGTTATGAAGGTATTTCGCTCTGAAGTGACAGTTTTAGCAATGAGTTAGTTCGTGGATTCCTGATCTCTGAGGAGTCATGAACCCCAGACTTCATTCTGATCCTCATCCCAAGTGAAGTACTAAAAATGTGACTCCTGCCGCAGTAAAGAGCCATAAAAAATATCAGTTAATGGCTCTTAGCGCCAGGCACACCATATGTGATGCTACATAGAGCTGGGGCGGGTGATAGAACAGCCTTTGTCAGATAAAAAACAGGTGTGTGCTTAGTTGCACACAGATGACGCTCTTTTAATCTTTATGCAGACGCATGATACAAATGATCAAACGCACACATGTGCGAGGACACACATTCATGGTTGTTTTGTTTCTTTCATTGTGATCTGCCAACAGCTTAGACAGATTATTTTAAGATTAAGATAATTTCCAGTAATTGTTTATTTACACGATGGTCAGTTTCCTTATTACTCTCTATAATATGATTAGACAAAAGCAATGGTGCTCAGCTTGGTGCAGGAAAACAATGTTCAAACTATCAGAATAAGTGGAATCTCAATGGATTTAGCACAGGGAACCTTGTACTATAATTTTATATTTACAGGCCACTTGGACAGAATAAACTCAGCTCATTCGTGCACTAACTCTATCCCCATCTCTCCACGTCTTTTCTCTTTCTGTCCTCAAGTGTCTCAGTCAGCAGAAACAATCGCATCCACTAGGAGTCGCTTTAAGAGACACTGGCACAGTTGTAGTATTAACACGCAGCTGTGCACAAGCGCTTTGGAGTGGACACATTATAGATTGTTAGTGCACACAGTGGTAATGTACACACACGCAGAGAGATATGTGATTTCATTTCTCCGTGTTTATTATCACTTAAACGTTAAATGCTCTGCAAAAAGATTAAAATCCCACCCTGAGTCAAAGCTGACAATAACAGTCGATGAGGCTGACTCTGTGAGCTTAATGTCTTGGACTGTTGAAACCAATTATCATGCAAGACACTCGATTTTGCCCCCCTCTCAGCCTGTTCTATTTGCATGCAAACAGCAAGCGACAGAAAATAGGCCCCGAGGTCGTTGTTCGCATCAGCAAACCATTTTGTATTTACTCAGACGTCTGAAAACATCAACATGTGTTAGGTGCCCCCGTGTGAACCGGGTCAGAGCGCACAGATCGGCCTCTGGACGCAGATAAACCAGAACTTCACTTGTAGCCTGCTTTGGAAGTTCAGTCCAGAATTGCCCGAGCAAACTTAAAGCTGTATTTAATATGCAAAAATAGGTCACAAACAAATTTGTTTATGGACCCTACATAATAAAAATGCCATATTGAGTTACTAGGCTATGAAACTGCTAAAAGTAGTCCTTATTTATTCAGGGAGGGAGAGGGGATTGACCTTTTCTCAGCTGCTGCATGGCTCTGCTGGCCTTTCATGAAAAGGTGACGCGCTGTGGTTTCCTCGTCTGTCCCAGATGTAAACCAGTGTTATGGCAGGTTTTCTCATGCTAATGCCTCCTGTTTGCAAGGCATTAAGGACTAGAACATGATAATCTATCCACGGGATCTCCAGCGGCTCCCTAGAAATGCCTCAGGGCCTGCTCCTCTGGGGCGACAAAAAGAGACCTCATCGGTTTAACGATAATTGAAATCAGGGCTAAATGTTCTTTTTAAACATTTTTTTAAAAGATTTTGTTAATCACACATTTAGATGATACATTGCTCTTGATTTAAGTCCTGTAAAGGTATGCGCATTGAATTCATAAACACCTGGATGGTGATCACCGAGGTGATGTTTAATCAGATTACTGTATGCGTGTGTGAGAAAGAGCGGACTGGTGGTGGTGGTGGTGGCGGTGGGGTTTGTGCAGACAACCTAGGGGAGGGGTGGTGTGGTTTGAGGTGGGGGTGGTAGGTGCTCATTCACACACGTCAGAGAGAGAGAGAGAGAGACGCAGAAACAAACAGTGCGGACTTGGTAGACGGAGCAGTGTGCGCAAAGTTTAGGGTTTTTTTTTACATATGCTCTGTGAAGTGCAGCTACGTGCACCGGACCAACAGGACAACAGGAACATACAGATCAAAACGCAATCCCGACTTTTATTCTGATGTTAAGCTTCAGGTGCTGGACCTGTTGGTTCAACTTTTGCGGCCAACTTTTGGATAAACTCGCGCATTTTTTTGTTGTTGTGCCAATTATCGTTTAGCAGGCAATACAGAGAAGGGAGTGTGTGTGTGTGTGTATGTATGCGTGTGTGTGGGGAAAAAGCAACATGACCAACAGTGAGAGGATGATGTGACCCTGCGTAAACTCCAATGACCGCCTCTCACACGTGAAACGGCAGCGCTGCGTCCCGGAGCCTCAAGTCAACATGATTTTGTCCGGCGGTTTGTCGGATACTTGTCAGCTCATTTTACGTGACCGCACGGAGCCGAAGTTGTGCAAATAGGACTTTATCCATGCTTTCTGGGGTACAGTTGTTGCAACACGTTGCGGTAGAGTAAACACAGGCCACCGCGCACAGCTTGGAGACAGCGACGATGCGGGGCACTTTGGGCGCATTCATTCAGTCCTGCCTCATCATGTTGGTCCGAGCAGACCAGTGGAGGCTGACGGACTCCGCCAGCTGCGAGCTAAACAGGAAAGTAAGTTGTATGAAGGAGTGTGTAAGTGATTACGCTGCTAAAGTTTACAAAGTGGGAGTTTTGTGTCAGTGACTTAGCCGTAAAGTGACATTTTAATTTGCTGGAAGACGCTTTTTTGCACATTTTTACATCAGGGACAAGATAGCTGGTCTCAGTCTGGAGGGTTTTGCGTTTTAACCTGCTTTTCTTAACTTGTTTGTTTTTGTGTAGCTGCTGACTTGCGTCATTATTTGTTCAATTATTAAATTGATGCTCTGGTCCATAAAATCGGAAAATAAATGAAAAAAAAAAATAAAATTGCACTAACAAGTCCCCAAATCCCACATGTGTTAATACGACCTTCAGTTAAAAACCCAAATGAATTAAATTAATAATCCTATGATAATTAAAACTATTAGACCTATAAAGTAGTGGATTGTCAACTAATCAATGGATCAACAATTTATTTTAACACTCCTTTTGTGTATTGGCATTGTGTTTACTTGTAGGTCCTTACCTAACCTACAAAAAGATGCGTGCATTCAGAAAAAAATGTACTTTACAAATAACTGAGATTTGTCTCCTCTCCTTTTCTTTATTACCTTTCAGTCTCTTTGTGATTAGCATTTCATTCATCATGTCCCAGAGTCCCTCAGACCATCTAAGGTCAGCTCCAACAGCAACAGGAAGGAAAACATTGAGGGCAACAGGCTGTAGTCTGACAGTCACTGACATGTGTATTGTTCATTTGACACTTGGGCTCTAAGTGGCCTGTTAATAAGTCATTATCAGTGTGTTAGCGGTCTGTCTAATAAACAGCCTCTCACAGACAAAGAGGCAGTTGGTGTCAGACAGGTTGTAATGTAAACATCATGGAATGACTGTAAATTTGCCCCTTTGTCTCTTTCTCACATTCTGTTTCGGAGTTGCTGTTGTTTAGTGCTGATTAGCTGATAATTTGATTAGTTGAGCAACAGACTACTGCAGCAAATTAGACGATCAAGTATCTCAAATGGATTCCACCCTCTCACATGTGAAGAATTTCTATATTTTATGACACTGTGGTTTAGGACTATTGAGCTGACATTGCTCCCTGAGAATTTCTGGAATGTTCAAATGTTCATTCATTTATTTAACAGTAAAATATTTGGTAAATCATTACCTAACATGTAGTATATGTATGTATGTTGGGGGGCACAGTGGTGTGGTGGTTAGCATTGTCACCTCAACAACTTTGCATGTTCTTCCAGTGTATGCGTGGGTACTCTGGCTTCCTCCCACAGTCCATAGACATTAATGGGTTTAGGTTAACTGGTGACTCTAAATGGCGGGTGTCATGGGGGGAACCCTGCCTCTGGCCGTATGACAGCTGGGATGGGCTTTTGCAACTCTAAACTGGATAAGCAGAAGAAAATGGATGGTTGGATGGGCTAGCATATGTTGATTCTAGTCCTATTAATATTCTAACATTCTTATTCTTCCCACCCCCAGCAAACTGACCTAAACTCCTTCCTGTGGACCATCAAACGGGACCCTCCTTCTTATTTCTATGGTACAATCCATGTTCCCTACACACGTGTTTGGGACTTCATCCCAGAAAATTCCAAGCAGGCTTTCCAAGAGAGCAACATTGTCTACTTTGAGCTGGACCTAACAGACCCTTACACCATCTCAGCCCTGACCAGCTGCCAGCTGCTTCCTCAAGGCGAGAACCTGCAAGACGTATTACCCAGAGACATTTACAGGAGGCTCAAAAGACACCTTGAGTACGTAAAGCTCATGATGCCTTCTTGGATGACCCCGGATCAGAGAGGGAAAGGCCTCTATGCAGACTACCTCTTCAACGCCATCGCTGGGAACTGGGAGAGGAAGCGACCCGTTTGGGTGATGCTGATGGTGAACTCGTTAACTGAGGCAGACATTAAGACGAGAGGGGTGCCGGTGCTGGACTTGTATCTGGCCCAAGAGGCAGAGAGGATGAGGAAGAGAACAGGAGCTGTCGAGAAGGTGGAGGAACAGTGCCATCCGCTCAATGGGCTCAACTTCTCCCAGGTTAGTTGGAATCTTCACTGACTAGATTTACCTGTTTCTTTGTCATACCGTCTTAATATTGCTTGTGTGACATTGTAATTGTTGTAAGCGGAAATAACAAACAACATAACATGAATACAATGATTCAACTGTAATTCTATAGCAGGGACTGTTTTAAATCAATGGAACTTGACAAGGAGGGTGAGGTAGATGCACTGTAGTGATGCTAATTCCAAAACCTTAGGCTGCAGTTACAATTTACACAAGCACAAAAAGTTCAATGGGATATGATTGTTTCCACAGTCCAGATATAATGTGTAGCAGCAGCTCCAAGTGAGCTTACATACTGTAGGTTTTAATAACTTTCACACAGGAATGTCAGCAGATTGCACATTCAGGAAAAGCATTCTTTTCAGATTGGTGCTCTTGTTTTGGTGAGCAGAATCAGATGGGGGGAGGAGAATAACATGGACCGATGTGTCTGCAATTATTACCCAGATCAGCACATGCAGGTATTACCATTAGAGTCTGAACAACATCCATCTCGTGCTGTTGATGCCAAATGATGCTACATGAAGCAGCTGGCGGGTTTAGTCTTCTGACTTCAGACATCAGGCTTGCTTGTTTCAACAAACGTGGTGTCAAATCAGCCCTGCTGCTCTCATATCTTGTAAAATACATCAAGACACTAAGATGTGTAACTCAAACACAAATGACAAAGACCAGATGTATAAGTTTCGATTTTCCTTTTGCATCACAGCCCTCTTCTCGTGCTCTCTTTTTCCCGCAGCTTATGGGGAGAAAGGTGTGGCGCATATAATCAGCTGTACAAACATCCAGCTGCTTGTTTCTCTATGTCCTTTGTTATTAAGGAAAAATGGATCCTAATACCTCAAGTCTGAACTCACCAGAAAAAAGGAACCTTGTTCCTCAGAGCAGTGCACTTAAGTCTCCTCTGTCTGTCTGCCTGTGCCCCTTGGTGACCCTTTCAGCATTACAAACATGTCCCAAAGACAGCAGTCACTATGAAATCATGTTGCATATTATTGAGGAATTTCTGCTAATGCTGGCCGGGAGTTAAAAGGATTACACCATTTACCCTAACACCCAGAAGCTTAAATTGTTGTTATTTTAAAGGGTGCCCTGTTGGCCACCATAAGTGTCGACACAAACCACCCAGCACCACTCATATAATAATCTCTAGAGATAGAAGTGAGAGTTTCAATAATCTTGCAGCACCAATCATTCTAAATTAATGATGTTTTTTTTGTCATTCTGTCCCATGGCAGTGCTTGCATTTACTGTAAGAGCAGATTTTTTTCTCTCAATGAGGTAAGATATAAACGCCTAAAACAGCTGTAAGAATGCCTTTGAATAAATATGAGTGTTTTTATTCGATTTCTCTAATACATAAGAAATATGACGGTGTCAGCTGATGGCTAAACCCTTTCTAAAAAACCCATCTTTTTGTGCAGTTACACAATGTATCAAATCGTCACAATATTGTGCGATGAAAAGTGATTGGAGATTGCAGGCAGCTGTATTTATTAATGCAACCAAAATGGGCATTTTCCATCCTTCTTTTCCAGTGAGCTATTGTCACTGATAACAAACTGCCTGATTTTAAGTGACAACCTGTTTCCACAAGGTGCCGACAGCCACAGTTGTTTTCTGTTTGCATAGATATTTGCCTGTGGAGAGCCTTTGTATGTTAAAATCTCCACGGCTGGCTGGTAGACCAATAACAGCACAAGCAGGAGTAACCTGGAGGCTGGTTGTACCACATACTTAGGGCAGTGTCTCTATCTGGCTGTCTCTGGTAGATGTCATTGGAGAATCATGCTGGGCCTATCATAGTGTTATAATAGTGACAAACCGTTATATTCAGTGACAGCACAAGTCTTGACTGGTGCTGTCAAGTTGTATTTGATACAGTTTTATTGCCTCAAGTAAGTTTACTGTTTCCGCCTTTAGTTAGAACAGTTTGCTCACTTGTCTCATTGTTGCACACACAAGGGAATGAAAATGATAAGATATATCCCTGCATCTAATGAGCACTGGAGTATGGACAAATAAGATTACATTAACCAGGTCACTGGCCAGCGTTTATCTGTTTTGTCACATCAGTTTTGTACAGGTTAAATGTTCTAATAGTAAGGAAATGAAGACTTTTAAGACTTAGCATTTTTATAAGGATTTCTGTGTTGCTCTGCCAGAAAAGGGAAATAAATAAGTGCAAAACACAAAATAAATAAGTAGAAAAAATATTGGTAATACTTCTGCTGTTGGACAAACTGCTTTTACAATAGATTTATCCTCAGTGGTGTATGCGCTAGACCGGAATCTGTCATTTATCACCTTCATAAGGTGGCATATTTCCTGAACTAATTTCATATCAGGCACATTGGCCTTTTTTGTGAGACATTGATACATTGCTTATTTTGTCATTTAGACACGGTGGAATTGTTGCTATCAATATCAGAGAATGGTTGTGGGTGGCTGAAATCGGGTTTGTCAACAGACCTGTAAAGAGATTAAACCTTCCATCATCACCGCTTCCATTTAATTAGTTCCACAAAACCTCCAGAAGGCTCAACAATGGATTCTAGTGTCCTGAAAACAACCCCTATCCTGATCCTATCAAAACAACACACAGCTTGGCACTCCATAATTTCCACACTCAGTTTCAGTCTAATCACCAGCAGCTCGACTGACGCCTTCACCCCGCTGGCTTAAAGCGGCCCGCTTTATACCTTTTTTTCACAGTTTTGCCTTCTAGTTGAAAAGGGCAATTCCATTTAAAGCCTTTTAGCTCAACTCAACTGTAAGATGTCCAGATAGAGTGTGATGAGTGAGATACACGCTTGGTGAAACAATACTGCTGCCCCAGCCACCATTCTTGACAGAGATGTTTAATCAGGCTGTAAATAGAGAAGCACATTTATGGTTTGTAATAGTCTCTGTAATGTTTTCACTGGCTGTTTGGATCTGGCATGGAAAATAAAAATATTTAATGTACTGAAGCAGTGAAAAGTTCTCTCCTCGTGCCTTTAAGGACAAACCCAGCATGCCTGCCCGCTCCCTTCCAGAGACTCAGATGGATATGCATATGATGTAGAAATTGATTTTCAAAGCCACAGTTAGTGCAGACGTTCTCTTCTTTAGTGAAAAATCAACACAAAACCTTTCCACAGCTGATTGGATGATTGCACCACTGGCAGGGCTCGGTCTTTGTTTCTGACTTTCACACTGGAAAATCATGGTTGCCCTTCAGGAATTTTACCAAAATCTGACTCTGAAGAAGTTTAAGACAAATAGGTCTTGCAATCATGGATAATTTTACATCCAAGGCACATTGTTTAAAGGGTTTTGAAGTCTGAGCATTTCTTCTCAGAAATGAAAAAAAAATGAAGGAAAACATTACACCATCATTTCACTGTCATTTCGTTTTTAGAATCTGAACCCTTTCTGCAATCAGCTGATGGTCCAGCTTCCTGCCTTCTGTTCCATACATTTGAACACTGAGAAAGTGATAAATTAATTGCACAAAGAAAGGAAATTGGAGCATGACTTTTGAAGAAGTTAGGATGCTGAACTACTGCATGCAGTAGGAATTCTTCTTGGACTGAGGGTTTTGGAAAGTTAGAAAAATTGCCGGATTCACGGACCTTAAAGACAAGCAGTTTGTTGGTACGCTGAAGCATTGGTACCTGACACAACTTTTTTTACATTGTAAAAAGTAAAATAGGCAACCTTTTTCCTTACAATGTATCCATTTTTGCTTGTCAATATGAATTAAGCACATTTAGGTCATTATTTTCAAAGCAAAACTTATTATACTTTCTTTTGTCACATCTTTAATCTGACTAAGCATGACTGCTCTTATTCTTGCGTGGTGCCCCTGGTCTTTTGAAGAGCAAGCTCAGCCTTGCCCATTACACTAAGTGAGCTTGTTGAGGACAACAATAGCTGCATGAAGGCTGGCTTTCTCTGTCACTGTTGCTGGAAACCCACAGGACATTCCACACCTCAGTGGAGCGGACCTGCTAATGAAAGTGTTGTTTCTTCCCTCCCATCACTGGGAGTAATGGTGCATGGAGAGGTGATGAATGCAGGTCTCAGTGTACGTCTAGGAGAACAGAGAAGGAATGTTTGAAGCCCATTTGGTTCATTCATGACCAGGAGAACAAGGAGAGCTGAGATGCAGACTGAGATCAGTAGAAGAGCCATTAAGGCGTGACTCCATCTCCATTAAAGGTATCGTGACGTTACCTCTGTTTGACAACCTTGAAACTCCATTTGTGGTATTTTCTTTTCACTTGAACTGACAGGCCACCAAGCCCTGGACCTGCTAGGTCTCATAAGGCAAGGCCTCATCACATCCAAACAAAACCCACATTTATGACATCAGAGAGGTTGACTCAAAATGAACATTTCTCTTTCTCAGTTCTCATTACACTTTCAGTTCCCATCTCTTCCCTCTTTTTAGTGCGTCTTTCTTTGCCCGAGGAGAATCATAAGATATCAGAGGGATATTTTACCAAGCAAAACCAAACATATCTTCTGCCTGATGTGAAACTTAACATCGACAAGGCTCAATAGCACCAGTGATTTTAACCTAATTATCATATCTCCCTGCATGTCAACAAAGTTTCTCTGCTGTTCAGTTGAGTCCACTTGAGAATAACACAGGTCATTGTCAGGTGAGTTCACAGTGAGCAAGTTGGTGTCAAGTGTCCTGCGTCCTGCATACCCTCACCTAAACCAAACTGAGTATTTCTTGTAGCGAGAATGCAGAATGTTGACAGATGTGTACTGCATTTGAGAAAGGGCAACTTTGAATAATGTCCCTGCCTGGCCCCAATAGTGTCTGAGGTTCATGTGTGAAAATATTGATTGTTTTATCTTTACAAAACTCTGCATGAACTTCAAATGCACCACTGTGTGTTTTATTTTATTTGAATTATTTAACCTTTACTTAATCAGGAAGTTCTTATGAAGAGAGAACTGGTCAAGGAAGTTGTTATTTAGCTATGTTTTGGGATGAAAAAAATAACATTTTTCAAATTCGCTGAACTGTTTTAAAGTAATTAAATTCTTCACCAAAACGCACAATTAATTAATAAATGATCAGGGAATGCCATTTTAATTGCTGATAGGCCAGTGTGTGCTTTAGAAGCAGCAAGCGTATGGTGGCACAAGGGCAGTATTTTATAGTAAAACACAGGAGCAACTCTGATTAGATCTCATTTGTCCCACTGAAAAGCCGGAGCAGTGATTCGGTGAGCATCTGAGCAGAATGGCCTGCAGTGATGAAAAATGTGAACAGCTATAAATTTTAAACTGTTCTTGCATTTCTTGAAGTAGAATTTTAATGCTCAGCCAAATAATTGTCTTGCCTTAAGGAATATTAATTTGTTATTTTGGAGAAATAATGACCTGTATTGATATTTTTAAATAACTGATGAAAGGGCCACGCCAAGGAAATGTCACTGTATAAAGTATTAAATGAAAAGGTGCACTGTGATTTTTGAAAAAGGCCTACAAATTAGACATGGACTACTCTGTGCAGTAAGACTTTTTTTTTTGCATAAAACATTTATATAAATACAACCTGTTGTCCAGGTGTTGCAGTGCAGCTGCATATTCTTAGTCATGTGGGAGAACGTCATCTGCATTCTTATGTCTAATGTCAACTTGAGTGTTTAATCTCTAAATTGTTTATAAAATAATTTATTATCTTGCTTCGCTCTACTTTGATCACAGGGAGTAAACTGGCTGTGTTTAATTAGAGCTGGGGCCGTGTTTGTCCAGTGTATATTTGTTCATATAATTGCTTGTATCCGTTTATTGTTGCTTGTGTGTGCATGCAAATGCACATGTGCACATCTGTGCTTGTTTACAGGAGTTTGGATATTAATGATGGTTTGCGTGTCTGTGTAGGGTGTATGTCTATATACGTATGTGCATATACAGCTCTGTGGTTGAACTTTCAACAAGCCCTTACAGCTTCTTTCCTTGGTTTCATGTCAAACTGGGGTTCTTGATTTCCTTCCCACTGTTGACCAAACAGTCCCGTATTAGATGTCTGGCATTTCCTCAGACATTATCTGTCAATCTGTCTGGATACACGACACCAGAGACAAAGAAGCAGCAACTGTTACTTCCAAATCGCTTTACAGGCAGAAACTGAAGTATGTCAACAAGCCAGAAAAGGATATAAAATCAAAAATCAGCAGTCTGTATTGACGGTTGATATGGAAAAACAACAGTGAGTTTGTATTGGCTGCTTTGATTTTCATAGCACAAAAGGTTAAAAGTTAAAAGGTAAATCAAAGGAGCCAGCAGGTACAGCCTCAAGCCAAATCAAGTTTTTGGTTTTCTCATTGCAGTTGAAGAGTTGAATGCAGTGCCAGCCTCCTTGTTCATATTGCTCCACAAAGAAGTTTCCAACATTTTATGTGGGCTTCAGAGTCAGAGGTGACGCCGTTTTGCTTTAAAGGTTACACGTCTTCTACATCTCCTCAGATATTTGCATTATTAGAGAGAATTTCTTTTATTGTTAGCATGCTCTTTGTCAAATCACGGAACACCTTTTTAAAATAATCATTGTTCTTTACCGGTGTCCTACCGAGGTAGAAAAACTTTGCAAATTTGATTTTCCTTCCCTGTGTAAGTCCACCCATTTGCATAGTTTTGTTTTTCAAGTATATTTGCTTCAAAGTAGATGGGATTCAGCTGGATGGTGCCAACAGCGTGCCAAGAAAATGAGCTTAGATTCCTGAAAGTACATACAGTAATACACTCCCACCGAGTAGAGTTTGACTTTTTGAGACTGCCGCAGGCTTTTCCTGGCTGTGTAACACAAGCTTCTGCAGCTCAGTGAGGGATTTAATAGCTTGTCTTTCTGACTTAATGCTAAGTCATGAAAGTTTTTGCAGGCTCAAGAGAACTATAGTACCAACACCACACTGCATTCATACACGGATACTCCGAATTAATACACGACACATACTCTCAAAGCTTTAGAAAATATAAACTTTTAAACAAAACATGGAAAACTGCACATAATGGCTGCCACTTATATAAAATAAATGCAAATCACCAATCCTAGTCAAGGGTAACACAAGTTAAACACGCTTCATTAGAAATAATTAATCGCCGACTTATCTGTTTCAAAGATTTAATGTATAATAACTCAAATGGGACATGTAAAAATAACTCTGAATGTAATTACAGATGAACTGACAGATATCTCTGAAACTGCTTATTTTAATAGGCAGTTTTCCATCCACTGTTCCAACATCTGATTATGAAACCTTGCTGAAAGTAAACAGCTCACGGAGAAACACAGATTTTGCTGTGTCACAGTGAACCACCGCCTTCATTTAAGTAAGAAAAGCTCAGCATCTACAAATAAACTTAACCCTCACTTACCACTAATTATATGATAATTAAAGATAATGCAGGTTACATGTGAGAGCTGCAGGAACCATTATGATGCTAATTTCAATCTGTTTGGTGCCCATCAATCCCTCTATTGTGGTGCAAGTTAACATTTTTGCAGGCTAGATGTGGTTGAGGCCCCAAGTTTATTGTTTATACTAAGCCACAACCAATTAGCATTAAATTTGCATGTGACTGAAGATAAGTAAGGAATCTGATAAATGCTTGTTTTAGCATCATTTATTATAGTTTATTATAGTTAACTAAAATATTTTTAAGTAAAAACGTCGTGATAAAGGATTTGTAAAAAAACGTGGCTGTTCGTAATGCTTCGTCTTTACCTCAATTTCTGTCTGTTTTCGTTTAAGCCTCTTTCATTCAATCACATCCATAAAACACTCTGTCCATGATTTCCATTATTATAACATGTCTGAAGCTGTAGGATACACCTCAGAATGTTTTGATGTCAAGTTCAGACGACTCTGATAAATTTTTATCCTGTTTGTTTTGCCGTGAATGATCCAGCCACGTGTCTGCTGTCGCAGGCGGATTGCAAGCAGTTGTGGCAACCAACTGGTTGCTCAGAGGTTGTGCGCGCAACATTCTCAACTTTTGGAAAACTAAGGTTATTGCATCAGGCAACCTGTCCCCAAACAATCACAGTCCAATTCGGACTGACTGCAGACATACTGGTGAAGGCTTGGTCACAATTTTGAACAAATAACAATTTATGAACACACGCACTTCGCAACTGATCTGAGTCAGTCTGCACTGGTTGCATTCTGGTTATATTCCTAAATAAAAGCAAGGTTTCTGGGCACCTAAACCATTTTGCAGTTA
>VUQK01016458.1:9163-22070 GCA_015106715.1 Bujurquina vittata
CCTACCCCCCCCCCCTCGGCGCCCGAAAACGCCTTGGGGGGGGGGGGTGGGGGGGGGGGGGGGGGGGGCGGGGCATCGACCCAGCTCAGCCAGCCGGAGATCACAGCCGTGCGTCAGCTGATCGCCGGCTACCGGGAATCGGCCGCTTTCCTGCTCCGTTCGGCGGACGAGCTGGAAAACCTCATCCTGCAGCAGAACTGATCTCACACACACACACACACACACACACACACGTGCACACACACACACACGTGCACACACACACACATACACACGCTTCCTCATCATGTTTGTTTCGTGGCCGTCTGTGTCCTCGGCCCTTCTCATCCTCGCTGAACTCTGGACCTCCTCGTTTTAAATCGGGGTGCAAAGCGTTCTCTTCGAACCTGTGGCCACTTTTTGGAGGAAAAACTGGGCAAGGAGTGAAGGCGAAGAATCCTAAACTCCGAGAACCTCAATCCACCCAATTCTGCCTGAGGGGGAAAAACAGGAACTCTGCAGGAATCTCTTCTTCTCCTCTTCGGAGGCACCTCACAATCAAAGAGCGTGGATGAGAGGAGGAGGAAGAGGAGCAGAAAACAGAGACTTTGTGGGAGGAAAAGTGCAGTTTTTGAGTTGTTCATCTGGGAGTTTTGACTTCTGATGATTAAAAAATTAAAAAATAATAAATAATACTGCTGAAGCTGTTCGTTAACAGACACTTTTGGTTCCTTCGGCTTGACGTTTTCTCTTTTTGGACTCGGATTTTTGTGTTTTTTAAATGAAGGGAAGAAAGAAAGAAAAAAAGTTTAAGAAAAAAAAGATGAACTTTTGTGCTTGCTTGTATATAAGCTCTCTGTGTCCTTCAGCACTTTTTCCTCAGCTCCAACCTCACCCCCATCCTGCCCCTTCACCCAGGGAGCAACCTGCTTACTTATGCATCCAAGACGCCATTTTTGACCGCCAGGAAATACCTCAGATCAAACCTGCCAATCAAACGCTCCTGCAGGGTTTCTCCACCTCCTGATGTCATCAGCGTTTCTTCTTTTCCGAGGAGAGTCGAACTAAAATGAAGCGTCCCTGTGCTGCTGATGGGAGTGTGTGTGTGCGTGTGCGTGTGTGTGTGTGTGTGTGAAAGTTGTGGCAGGTTTACCTCCCTCTTCTACTGTTCCCAAATGTAGACGCCAACAAACCCGCAGCATCGTCCTGTTTCACCCCCGTCCCTCCTCCTCCTCTTTTTTTGGACCTACTCTGCACCTCTGCTTCGTGGACCTAAACATCTCCCTCTTCCTCAGGTTTCAGAAGATGAGGAGGACTGCTTCGTCCTGCTGTGTTTGTCTGTTAAACTCTGAGATGGCCATTACTATTATTGTTATTATTACTATGATTATATTGATGAACTTTCATGTTGCCGCTGCTATTTAAAAACCGGACCTTCTGCCATAGACCTGAAACCTCAACAAAGCTGGGCGGTAGCTAGCCGCAGTGCCCCATGAAAACGCGATCGACCAGCCGTCCGCGGCCGCGGCGGTTTGGGTTCAGCTCTCCTCTCTGTGTCGCCGGTCGGTCGGTTTCTTTGTTTCTGCTTCATAGGGCTCAATTCATGTGGTGTTCTGTGACTTTCTAACTGTGAATCTTCTGTTCGGACCCTCCCCTTGTTCTCTGCCTGTCGGGGGGTGTGGGGAGGGATGTACAAACTTTGACCTCTTCAGGGGGAACAATTGTCCCATGTAGATTATTGATTATCTGTTTGTTTAATGGTGGGGTAACTTGTGATGTAATCTGTAGGGGCAGAAGCAGCAGAGACCCTGAGAAGGAGCTCCTCCTTCAGGTGTCGTACCTGGTGACTGCTGTGGGAACAGTTTGAGTTTTTGGGAAATATTATTTCCTTTCTTGTCAAGTTTGGTGAAAGATTGACTTCAATGCATTACTGTAAACTTCCAACCCTGCAGTTCCTCTAACATCCACCGGAGGCTCCACTGTGAGCCAGTCCCCATAGACTATAACAAACATGTTTACGGCCTGATACGCGGTCACGCCTGGAAACGGGAAGGAGATAACACAATTTAGGCTTTCAGACAGCAGCAGCTAGCTTAGCTTCAAAGACCAGAAGCTGGGGGAGGCAGCTAGCTCACCCATATTAGCATGTTATGTCCTGTTTGATGAAGCCATACTAAAAAGAATTGAAAAAATAAAACGTAACATGCTGATTGGTCCCCTGCACAGGTGAATGTAAGCAGGTTTTCTGAGCTTTGGGCAGAGCCAAGCTCACTGTTTGGTCCTGCGTGCAGCCTCTGAGCTAAGCTAGGCTAAGCTAGCTGTGGCACCAGAACTTCAAACGTCTCTGGAAGAAAGTAAATTATTTCCCAAACGTCAAACTTTCCATTTAATTCTCAGTTTCATCGTGGGTTTGCCGCTTAAAGAAAATGATTTTGTTAACTTTAGCTTCAAAGTGCGTTTTGAGCCTCGGCGTCTCGGCTCGTCAGGACCTCGGGCTCGTTAAGCTCCTGGTTTCCTGGGTGCCTGACGAGGAGATGAGGCATTGCTCTGTCTCTGCTCAGTTCGACTTGTGATTTTTTTGCACACTGAGCGAAGCAGCAGTCATGTGATTTGAAGGGGCGGGGCTCTCTGTGAGTATATGCATGTTTCCTTGGAGGCCCCCCCACCCCCCGGCTGTAGGTGAGGTGAGCGCGGAGGGGGACGTGTGGTGGGGTTCCTCTGTAACGCAGCTGATAATCATCCTGGACTTCAGCAGGTTAGTGACGTAGCTCACAGCCTCCACCCAAACATCCACACGCTCGCGTGCGGCGTCCGTCTTTGGCTTCAGATGGAAGTTACTGAATTTGATGTTGCTGCGCTTAAAGATTGCTGAAAGAAAAACTGGAGACAAATATGCAAAAAAACGAGACGAGCAGGAGAGTGGGAGGGGACGGCTTCGGACCAGTGCTCCCAGGACCTGAATGTAGTCTTTACCTTAAAGCATTTAAGAACCCGGGGATGATCAATCACATTCTCCTAAACTTCACACGTCCTCATTCACATAAAGATTTGAGCTTCGACACAAGCGTCCCGTCCTCCCCTTCCTTTGTCCGATCCTCACTGTGCTCTCAGATACTGCCTCCGCTTCGGAATCCTGGTTTTCCGAGTCACTTTGACTCCACGCCTCCTGATTACCGGGATTGGTCCAGATGTGCTGTGGTTGACTGACCTCTGGCTGAGGGACCGTATCACACACACAGTAAACAGCGATGACACATCAGTGTCAGCTACACAACAGTCACTATAACACATTTTTTCCAGCCACGTGCGAAGCCATAGCGGCAGACCGGAATATGTAACGACCGCTCAGACCGCGGCGGGGTCGGGCGGGTTTTACCAGTTTGACCTCTGCTGCTGCCCCTGGGAAAGCCTCGAGCCTCCCAAACGTGGCTTTCTGCTGTCAGGAAGGAAGGCGCTGGATTTGTGCGGCGCTCCCGGAGTCTCCAAAGTTTTATCCGTTTTATTTTATATGAAGGAGTCACACTTCTGTGATCTTCATGTGCTCAGCACTACGGAGTCAGAGACCCAACTGAGGGGTTTATGCAACACTTCCTGCTCACATTTGAACCTTCACATCAGGTTTCTAACCATCCAGTCATCCTCCTCATCCTCAGTGCCGCCAGCTTAAAGCGCCTCTGACTTTTGACCTTTGGTGTCTGGATTATTGTTAGTATTTTATTGTTTCTTAAGGAAAACATCATCAATTGCGGTGAACCTTTGAGATTGTCTGATGGACTCAGACCTGGTTGCAGCTCGTCGCGTCACTTCCTGTGTTACACCTCAAAGCCAGCAACAACAAAAAGACAAAAAAGCAAATGACAATCTGTAGAAAGGTGGAATTTGCTCCCTGTTTGGTTTCCCTGCTGTCTGCGCACAGCCGGACACTCCGGGAGGTAATCTGGGTGTTTGAGCCATACTCCTCCTCCTCCTCCTCCTCCTCTGCCTGTTAACGTCTCCGCGGCCGAGCAAACACATTTCTATCTGATTTCTATTTTTTAGTATGACATGATTCTTCTTCTGATTTCTATATTTGTAGTGTGAGTAAAGTGGTCTTTTTATATTGCGGCAGTTTCGCTCTGAATGCCTCTCCTGCACATTCAGCCGACGGGCCCCGGCCGGCGTGGGGCCGAGGTCAGAGCTGCACTCTGAACTTCATCGGTTTTTCAAAGACGGAGGGATCTTAAGCTTCCCCGTCTTCCACAGTGTACCTCTCTGTGTAAAGGTCCTGTTTACAGCCCTCCAGCATCCATCTGCTGCACAAAGGAGTTAAATGTGTCACGAAGGTCATGGCGCCTCGTTGACCTTCCAGACTTCTCTTCAGAGACGACGCACAGAGCAGCCGAAGCTGAGGTAACCTTCAGTGAGTCACAAAGAGACTCCTGCAGCTTCTCCTCTCCAGGGGAGACGGCGCCGAAGTGGAGACCCTCTCCACTTCATCGAGGAGACCCTCACCATGAAGCTGCTGTTACTCAGAGCAAGCTGGAGATCTTTGACCTAAAGAACCGTTATTCAGAGGCTGCACCGTCTTTCTGTATTTCGGCCGGTCTAAGAGTCGGTCCTCATGAAAAGAGAGAACTGCCATGATGACCCTGAGGTCAAAGAGTCCTCCAGCATAACTCAGCCGAGCATTAAGATCCTGCCTGTGTCCAGAGGAAATTGTCCCGTCAGCACCTCTAAAGTTGATTAACATGCTTCTTTCGTTATATCAGCTGATCGGGCCTTTATGACAGGGAGGCGTGCTGGATGGTCCTGGAAATGATGAACTCCGTTAGTGGGCGTAAATATTAAAGAGGACGTTTCGGGGGTCGTATTCTTCTGCTGGTCGGCTCGCGGTAAAGTCTCGAGTCACGTGTCGCCGTGGCGTCGGCCTTCAGCAGATCGAGATGCTTCGGCCGGCGCAGTCGCGCTGTGATGCCGGTCGGGTCCCATCAGATCTGAATCAAAGCTCAAAACACATCTTTAAAAACAGTCAAAAAAAGAAAGGAGGCAAAGTAATGGACCTTTTTTTATTTTTCTATCTGTACAGCTTCAGTCTAACTCTGAAAACGGCCTCGTGGCCCTTTGGTTTCCTGTGCTTTTCCTTTCTGTCTTCACTTCTTTGTACCGGACTCGTGATTGTCTCGACGTCCTCTGCCGGGCCTTTGTACCTTCAGTAATACCAATGTGAAACCTGTAACTCTCCTCATGATTTGACTCAGTGGAAGTGTGATGTTTACATGTACAGATTTTTGCGGTTCTTTCTGTTTTTTTTCTCTTCATCTTTCTGCCCTTCATCCCTCTCTTTCCCCTCCTGAGTTCCTCTGACTCCTTCCTCACTCTGAAGGGAAATGGGACTGAGACTAAATATGATTATCGACGTTTCACACGTAAGCATATCGACCTAAGGAGGCCCAAAAGTGCCAAAAAAATGTCAGTAAATGTCTCTAAAATGTAATTAATATGCCATTAAATGCAACAAATTAAGATAAAAATTAAGCTAGGCTTTAATAATTTATGACATTTGGCCTGTATGTATAAAGTTTCCTCATTATTTCTCATTTAATGTTTCATTTTCTAAATAAATGAGGTAACAAATGCAGAGGGAATAAAGTACAAAATAATTACATAAATAAATGAGTTAATGAAGTGGAAAGTTAAATTTATTTGCCATGCAGGAACCCATACGGGAGGCGTGTTTAGGGCTCAGCTAACTTTTCAGAGCAGTGATACTTTAGTATTTCCATTAGTTTAAACACGATTCAGGTTAGTTTTGTTGCTGTTATTATGGGTGATGAATAAGTTCTGAATACAGTGAAAAACTAAACGGGACTAAATTTACAAAAGCAATCATTTTTACTGGTGCTCAGTTCAGTTTTTTCTTTTTGCCAAAATCTAGTTTTAGTTGAAGAAGAAATAATTTAACATGTGTAGTTTTTAATTAATGATGATAACCTGCAGGAGAGCCTGGCTTTATGTGAGTCACAGCAGGTGTTGGCCAGGTGTGCTCCCGCCGTCCCGCCCTCGGTAACTTTTGGCCGAACGAGGGCGAAACATTGATTGGACGTCTGGGTACAGAAATTAGCTAAAAATATAAACCAATGAAAGCATATATTTATTTATGTTGATGCATTTGATTCCATATTAATGTGTTTGAGTTAATGATGCATTTATTTTGGCAGTTTCAGTCCTCCGTAGGCTCCAGGGGGCACATTTCAGCGGTCACTTTCACCTAATTGGACTTTTTCCCGTTAGCCGCGTTAGCGTTGAATTAGAATCAGAAATGCTAATGTGCCCGGGAAGAAACGTGACAGAGGTCAGCGAGGCGTCCCCGTACGGTCGTCCAGGTGGGGTGGGTTGTGTGAGTGTTTGGCTCTGAAGGGGTGGGGGCTGGTGACCCTTGACCTCTCAGCTAACTCCACAGCACACAGAATCCCAGCGGGGCCACAGCGACGCTCCACGATTCGGTGGAGATGATTCCTCAGCGAATGAAAAGCCATTTCGGGCGTCGGGTCTTCGGTGTGTTCATATATTTAGCAAAACTTAAACTGCAGATGGCGGAACTCAACCTCAGGAAAAGAAAAAAGGACATCACTTTTATAAAAGCAACTGAAGGCCCATTTCCCTCTCTCTTTGATACCATATAAATTATATCAAATCAATTCTTTTTATATTTATTGTGTTTATTATTCTTCTATATAACAGTGGATACCTTTTGCAGTACCTGTGGCTGAATATTTTGATTCTTTAGAAAAGTGTTGATAATATATGTGAAGCAACTTAAATGACGGAGGAAAAAAGAAGAAATCTGGGCTTATCCTTATTATTTCTGTTTGTTGGATAGCGCTACGATGACAACATATCACTCTGGTCCATGACGAAGAAACCAATGATTAAACAGAGCTTTCTTTGTGTGATGTCACTGCTGAGGCTGAAATGTTTTTGGACTTTAAAAAAAAAAAAATTGTGACCGTTCAGTTTGTTTTTTGTTTGTTGGGTTTGTTTCCTCCCGAGCTGTACATCACAAAGCTAAATATACTAATAAAAATGGTGTGCTATCTATCAAACATCAGTGTCCACGCTCACTTTGTTCCTCTCATCAGTGAGAGCAGGACAGGAACAGCTTTTTACTTTGTTAGGAGCTACAGATTGCATTGCAGGCTTCCTAGCATCCAGAGACCGCTCCCAGAAAACTAGCCTATTTAACCCCTTCAGTCCGAGCGGGAGCCAGAATTTACTTGTTTTTATGTAGTTTCAAATCACGCTTTGGTTTAGAAGTTGTCATGATTTGGGTTAAAAGCTTTCACAGTGTTATCCACATCAGGGAAGTCACATGACTCCCAAAGTCGCTTCATTTCGCAGCATAATTACAGACTGTATATAAAAGATGCACGGATGTTGATGAATCAGCATTTTCATGTCTGTCAGCTTGATGGCTTTCACCAGCTTTGTTTTCATATCCTGAAGTGACCATATTTGGTTGAGAGGGCGGAGTTATCAGCTAATGCTAGCTAGCTTGGTTAGCATAGACTGTAAGTGTCTCTCTCACACACACACACACACACACACACTCCTGTGAATCAGTGCTCAGTTACATCCAAATAAAATCCCAGCAAAACTGGAGCTCAGCCTGCCATACAGGCCACGCCCCCAGTACTGCAAACTTTATTTAAACAGGTGAGTTATAGAAACATCCTCCCCGTACAGCTGTTATGAATAAGGAAATTATCCACAGAGACCAAAGCAGTTCCTGTATCAGCTGTAATCATGTTGATTTCTGCTGGAAAGCTTTAATATGAGAGTCTGTGGGGACTGACTCACTGTTGGCCTCTGCTGGACACCAGAGGAACTGCAGCCTCGGCTTATTTTCCAGCCTGGATGCAGGTACTAGGAGCTGCTAAAATTACAACCAAAGAGATATTTGGACATGATGGCGTCTCACATCATTAATACAACAAACAAAACTCAAAGTTTACAGATTTATGTGGTGGCGCTGTGCACTAAAGTAAATCCAGCCTCAGCCGCAGTACTGATGATCCTACAGTAAAATGTACCATGAGTACTTTTCAGTATATTTTCCTGTGTATGGAGTAAATACTGAACGCAGGGTGTAAGGAGTGAGTCACAGTGGACTGTTAAGGAAGAGCCAGCGGGTTTGATCCTGGGTGTGTCCTCACTTTGACTTCACCGGGCTGTCTGACCAGCAGTGCAGAACTGCAGAGCCTTTTCTCTCACGCTGTCTATCAGTACTGTGATCCAATAAAAATCCACGTTTACGCTGATTTCTGACGGCGGTTTTGTTGTAGTTTGACGTTTTGATTCATCAGGTCCGCTGGGACCTCCAGAAGAACTTTAAAGACAGAAAACATAAATTAGATGTTGGAAATTAATTTTTTTTCTGGTGATTTCATCTCCAAGATGGAAAAGTGTCATTTCCACAGCAGGTCAGAGTCACGATGATGACAAACTGCCGGGACACGAACACACACACACACCCTCGTTATTATTCACACACCTCCGCCCTCTCTGACTCACACCTGCTGGGCTCCTCCCCCCCATCAGTGTGCAGGTGTGTGAGCGGCGGGAGGTGCACCGAGCGCCAAACCCGAACTTTTTACGCACCGTGCAGCCGCCTCTCCTCCACCTTTCCCCACCTCCTGCTGAGCACGAGCAGCTGCAGCGCATCAGCGCGGATTAGCGTCTCCTCCGGAGCCATGCTCCCGCTCCCGGCTCATCACCGGGTCCCTGCAGTGAACCGATCCGACTTGGATGGCCTCCATTCCCGTTTCCGCATTCCCGCAGCCTCCTTGCGCACTCTGCAGGCGCGGAGCTCTTATCCATGATCTGAACAGAACAAACCGGTTCCTCCGGTTAATCTGGCCGCTGCTGCTGGCGGCGCACTATGCTTCCATTGAGAGGGAGAGAGACGAGGCGGAGGAGCGACCGGCTGGTGCCCGCAGGCTGGAGAAGGCTTTTTGTCGTGGACTGAGAGGCTGCGGCGGAGCTCATCGATCGGTGCTGGAATAAAAGCTTCATGTCCCGGGATGGAGGGCTGCTGCCGCTCCTGCATGCCGTGTTTAGACCGGCTCTGGAACTGGATGTGGCCCGACCTACGCTACCCGAACGTCCCCAGCCACAACCATGTCATCGCCAACCCGATGGCGCAAGCCGCCGAGATCCCCACCGTGTCCGGGGACATCCGCGTCCCCGCGCCCAAGAAGCGGCCCGCGCAGCTGTACGCGGCGCTCTTCGACTTCGAGGCCCGCAGCGACGACGAGCTCACGGTGAAGGAGGGGGACAAGCTGTCGGTGATCGAGAAGCGGGGGGACTATGTGCTGGCCAAGAAACTGACCGGGTCCCTGGAGTCCGGGCTGGTCCCCGCCAACTACGTGGCTCTGCTGCAGGACGAGTTCGCCAAACACAAGTGAGTGCTGAGCTCTGCGTCCCGCAGGCTGCTTCCTTTCTTCTAACCGGATCCTGCGCTGCTGACCGGGAACATTCAGCATCAGGCTGATCCCAGCATGCTGTCTCGATCCGATTAGAAGGTCCAGTCTTACACAGGCTGCATCATGAACACCACGCATAAATGTGTGTACAGATATTTAATGTGGAGTCAGTGTGGTTCAGAAAAAGCTGAGATTCTTCAAAATAAAAGCTGACACTGAACCTCCTGATGCTGATGTGAGAAATGATGGATGTGATGAGGCTTGTTTTGGGCTTCCTACTGTATGCCTTCAATCAAATTAGACTAATTAAGATTTAAAGACTAAAATTTTAAACTTAATTTGAAGCGTAATAAGAAGCCAAACTGGAGAAAGAACCTCCTGTAAATTCCTTTGACAGGTTTGGTTGAACCACGGTTACAGGTCATGTGAACATGTTACTAACATAAAACCATAAAGCAAAAACCTTCCAATGTAACGTGATGACATGCGTTCCACTGGAATCCAGTTCATCAGCAGGCCTTGTGACTCTTGGTCCTCCCATCAGCTTTCAGGAGGTGTTGTTTTCAGGATGCTCTCAGGGCTGGATGTGGGGAAAACAGCGGTCCAGGTGGTTTTTCCATGTATGCTCTATTTACACATGAAACAATTCGGTCCCAGAGAGCTGCTGCTGGATTTCACTGCTTTGATTCCTGTTGAAACAGAAATCCTAAACGGGATCAATTGGTGTCATTTCATATCCACAGAGTCAAAGGTCATGTTTGGACATGGACGTATGTGAAGTGGAAATTTCCTGACAGCCCTGAGGGGTCGTTTTACTAATCCTGAGCTCAGTGCCATCTGTCAGATTAGCAAAAATGATGATCTATAATGTCAACTGACTTATTTTGACTCCTTACTGGAAACTTTCAGACAGTTTTAAGTTTCTCTCCAATAAATTCAGAATAAACTGAACTAAAATGCCAGAGATGTGCGGGTCAGTGTGAATCTGGGGGGGGTCACAGCCAGTAATCCACCCACAGGACCTCGTGCTGTGGACGGATCCTCTCAGATATTCTCTGGGCTGAAGTTTGCTCCGTGTTCATCAGGGACCTAAACGTGGACCTTTTGAGAGCATCCTCCATCTTCCTGGGCTGCAGACATCATTCTGTCAGCTGACTTCACCGACCCTCCAAACATCGCTGCTCTTTAGTTTCTGTCCATTTTAAACTGAGCTTGTTTTTGTTGAGCGACCTGGGAATGCTTTAAACTCGATTAAATCCCTAAAAGTTTAAAAGTCAGAGGAGCTCTGTGTGCAGAAGGATGAAAACAGAGTAAGGTGTGAATGTGTGACGGTAGCGGGCCTGCATGTGCTCAGCAGCTGCAGGTCCTCTATTATTCATAAAGCCTGCAGGGAGTCGTCATGTTTCAGCTGAGCGCGCTCCGTACGCTGCTGACCCAACACGGTGCTGAAACCACAGAAGACTGCTGCATGCTCGTCTGACAGCAGCGCAACAGGAAGTGCTCAGGATCAGTTGTTTCAGAGTAAAGCAAAGTTCACGTGAAGACAGGTTTGTGAGCCACATTCTAGGCACTTTACGGATGTTTGGACTGATCTGAAGTCTGCAGGTGAAATCGAACAGCTCGCACATCAGCACCGTTCTACAAATCTGAGCGAGAAGCAATCAAGATTTTGAGTTTTAAACAAAAACATTTTAGTAATTATTTCTGACCTGCGGCCTTTTGTAGTGAAGGGTTTTTCTTCACCATGGAAAGGATCCTGCGATCATCCTCCTTAGGAGTCCTCTGCGGTCTTTCAGATCGTTTGGTGTCTTTGAGCTCGTCTGTGATTTCCTTCTTTAAGAAAAGGTGGTGGTTTAGCCTCTCCTCAGCTTCCTGCTCTGATAGCTCAGGTTTGTTATTTTGTTTTGTTTTGTTTTTTTTGGCCCAATGATCGCTTTCATTTCTACTTTGGGCCGTATATAAAGATTTCCCATGAATAGCTAACAGATGCAAAATCTTTTATCTCCTTAATTAGCTGGAAACAATGGAAACAGGTGACACCTGCCCTGAAACCACTAATCAGTCAGTTACCTCGAGCCTGTGTGAAAATGGAGTAGATAAAAAAGTATTTAATGGAATAATTTTGATCAGTGCCCAAATACTTAATCCAACTCTAAAAGGCACAGCGAGACTTTGAGGAACTCCGTCTGACAGACGCTCGTCATGGTCGCTGTCTTTGAATGTTTTGGTGTGGACAGGAAGGTGTGAGAGTTACTGTTTTAACACCGAGCAAAAAGTGACCTGAGAAGATCCGACTTTATCATTAAACTGTAAAAAAAGTGACAAAGGGAGAATTTGGTGGTAATTTCTGCAGTGTTTTTAGCTAATGCTAGCTATCTTGGTTAGCATAGACTGTATGGGAGCATCACTTAAACACAGATACCTGCTAATCAGTACCATCCAATCAAAATCCCAGTATCTCACTCAGCAAACTGGAGCTCCGCCTTCTTGGACGGTGTGTTAGTCCAATGAAGCCCCATAGCATATGATTGGTCAGATAACTGCATTAAAAATGGTCCAAAAGGATCCAACACAGTCCAGAGGTCCAGTTTAGGGACTCCAATTAGCTGAGGTGAAGCCTAGCAGACAGCTAGCAGCTACAGCCGCCTGTGTCAGCGTCCACCTGTCAGAGAGGCCACGCCCCTAATAATTCAGACTTTATTTAAACAGGTAAGTTTTAAAAATTGCTTTTATGAAGGGTGAAATTATCCACAGAGACCAAAGCAGTTTCTGTATCAGTTTAAATATGTTTATTTCTGCTGGAAAGTTTAACATGGGAGTCTGTGGGGACTGACTCGCTGCTGCCTCTACTGGACAGCAAATGAACTGTCGGTTCAGAAGGGGAAATATTTTTCAGTAAACTGCAGCAAAAACCTGAGCCCTTTAAATCCACCAAAGAAGAAACTGAAGACAGGAAGTATGTGAAATGTCTGCCTGTATAAATGACATAATTATTATGACATAATCATTATAATACCATCATAGTTTCCTAGTCAGAAACCACTTCTGCTGGTTGGATGATCTTTATGTTTCTGTGAGAGCCTGTATCAGAGCCTTTATCTTGAAGATCTGTGCTTGCTGGTTTCAGTGAAACCTGAGCACTGTGGCACTCAGACCCGCCCTCTTATAATTTAAAGTAAATACAGTCTGGTTAGGCGGGACTCTGTAACGCTCTGCTTTATGTTCACTTGAGCATAATCAGAGCTGCAGCTCATCTGCAGTGCTCTGTTCAAACTGCCTGGACCTCATTCTTTGCCCTCGGTCTCATCCTGAAATGTGCAGAACATGACGTGTTTGTTCCTCCTGTATGTCCGCCTGTCTTTCTTTCTTTAACTGCTCCTTTTATTCGTTCCTTCCATCCACCCTCTCATCCCGTTATCCTGCCCTCTCCATCCCTTTTCAACACACAACCACTCAGAGCAACAAAA